>PVJA010012107.1:0-40017 GCA_004027025.1 Myocastor coypus
ATCAGTCATGTAAATCTGTCAGTGGACCCCAGGTCCTAGTAAGTACTGTTAAAATCTCCTTAGCCAAATGGACCATATGTGTTCACACATATAAGCCTGTAAAATTTTACACCATAGCGCCACTCCTGCATCATTCGATCTCAAGTGACATGAATATAAGCTGTCAATGTTGTTTTTTAAAATAAAAAACACAATATCAAAAATAAGTCAGTATAATAAGACCATGTTTTAATAGGACTTAGTTTTTAAACGTTTTCACTTAATAATTTCCTGATCTTCCCAAAACCCTTGACAAATACAGGGAGGATGCTATTAGTGTTTTAATGGATGAAGCTATCAATATGAGTTAGTAAAAAATTTGAGAAGTTCATCCAACTGTCCATTAACAACTTTGATCCTACTAGCCAGTTACTTTGATTTATTATCCATTGTTCTGCCCAAGTACTATACTTCTATATAAAACATAAGGTTAGAAAATGTTCAATATTTTAGTTCTTTAACCATCACATAGGTATCATAGGTATTTGTTTCTTGAGTTGTGGATACTATTTCTTTTTCTTTTCCTTTTTTTAATTTTATGGATATGGTACAGGGTCTTACTACACAGCTTGACATTTTCAGCCTCCCCAGCACTGGGTTACAGACATGCATCAGCATGCCTGATCTCCTTAGCCAGCTCAGCACATTGATGGGCAGGACCAAGGGACCACGTGGTGCTTGAGATCAAACCCCAGTCCCTGTGTTTGCCTATGCAGGTGCCTATTTCTTATAATGTCCATTTTTATCATGTATAAACTCAGGAAAATATTAGGCTTATCTTGAATTGTGAATTTATTAATAATTCTCAAATGCCAGAGTATTTAAATTTTGATCTATGTGATGACATTAATACCTATTTTGAGTATATTTGACTTCTTGGTTCACAAAGTACTTTATACCTTATGGTGCTTCAGTGTCATCACTGTGTATAATTATCCTTTTATATATGGTACTGTGGACATACTAGGACTTCTGTAGCATGGCTTAGATATTTCTTTCTTGCAAAATAAATGCTTTGGGGGGCTGGGTAGATAGCTCCGAGGCACAAGTGCCTGTTGGGCAAGTGCAAGGTCGTGAGTTCGAACCCTGGTCCCACTAAATAAATAAATAAATAAATAAATGCTTTGTATCAATCATCACACAAAAATGTGTGCCTTTACTTTTAAATGCTTCCTCCTAAATTCTGGTTAATTTTTGCAAGAAATATTTTTATAGTTTTTTTCGTCATTTTCATTTTAATATTACACAGATCTATCAAGTTATCTATTAGAGCAGATATTACACTTTCGAACTTTCTGTAATGTTGTCAATTTATTTCTTGGAAGTATAATTTAATTAGTTGGTATATAAAATATTCATTTTATGGATAATTCTTTAGTGGCTTTAATTCAGACTCTAAAATTGCAAATATTTTCTGAATTTATATGTTTGGGAAATATTTTGGTGTAATGAACTGAATGGCTGCGGAGATAACTTGTTGGTCTAACCATTTGCCTGGAAAGTGCAAGGACCTGGGTTCGATCCCTGTGACCATGAACTGCATAGCGAGACCCTGTACCAAATTAAAAAAAAAAAAAAATTAAAAGAAAAAGCTTCATTAAAAACATACTGAAGATTTCCTGCTGGGAAAATTATTAATGTCAACTATGAAGCCTGAATTAATTCTAAGCCTTTGGACAGTAACTTTTACCAGACAATATTTTTGATGAGCTGGTGTTTACTAAATGACTTTTAAAGTTTTGTGGGCCTACTCATCTTGCAGCACGGGAGCAAGAAAATTGAACTATTTCAAGGTAGTATACAGGAAAGGAAAAACTTCTTCAACTGTATAATAAACTAAAAAAATTAGAAGATTGAAAACATTTTACACTGGATCTGAAAACGTTTTACACTGGATCTCATTATATAAAGAATGATTTCTCTTTACATACCATTGCTTATTTTTATTATGCACTTAAAAATACAACTGTATTCCCAGTCTGCTAGTCTTAAATGTTACGTTTTAATTATAGTAGGGCTAGAATCTGCTACAGGAATTATGAGTAGTGTTATTATCCTACATGTACTATAAACTTTGATGTTCTAATTAGACCCAAAAGAATAGCGAGAAAAAAATTAAAACAATCACCATAGTAACAAATTTCAGAAGTTTGGCTGGTAGCTAACCCAAGTTTTGGGGTTTGAAGCCTACTTTTAAAAGAATTTTAAGTAGAAGCTAACTACATATAACAAGTAGGGAAAATTTTTACAAGATGAATAGGTACAAAAACACTACCTGGAAAAAAAGGATTTTTAAAATTTACTTTTTAAATGCATAGATCATATCTTATAGAAAAGCAAACAGTCAATTTTAATAGAAAAATCCTTTTTTACATTTTACAAACTCTGAAATTAAATACATCAGAAATATGGAAGCATTTTTATTGCTTTATAATTTAAATAAACTTATAAAACATAAGAAACAGTGAAGGTACTTTGTGTATAAGAGGTATAATATTTCATGTGGTTATAACTGACTTTGGCTTGTTCCAAATACACCAAATTCTCTTATTCCTTTATACATTTTAATTAGTAGATTAATTTGCACTTGCAACTTGGGGTACCTGGAATATTTTCAAAATAATTGAGTTTTGCACTATAATTAATAAGGATGCAGGATACTTACTTAATATGTTGGTATATGTAACTCTATTTACCAACTTTGAATGTATGTTATTTTTAAGAACACAGAACACTTATGTAGGCAGAAAAAGGATTATATTTTTAAAGATTAAGCTAATTTTAAAACTCGATATATTAAAGTCACATATAGTATATCTTTTGAATTAGGCTGAAAATTAATTCTAAGACAATAACTAGAAAATCTCTATTAGAAGGTTTGGAAAGATTTTTAATGACTCATGATCCACTTCCAAAATAACAATAAAATTAGAAAATGTTATGAACCAAAGAGTAATAAAACAACTCATGATGAAAGCCAGCTGTAGTATCTTATAAAGCTATAATTTGAGATAAATTTATAGCTTTAAACCATCATGTTATTAACTAATTAGCTTGTGGCAGGCAAAAATTAATGAGAAAAAACCCAAATGTAAGATAGAGAAGATTTGAGAAGGCAGATAAAAATTTTGCAACCCTGTTAAGAATCAAGAGACACAGAGAACATACAAACAGAAAAGTACTAAATCCTTCTTTATTGAGCGATAATCATTCCAGTTTTCATTTTCATTTTCCTATTGATTAATGACATTGAACATTTCTTGAGCATTTTGTAGCTTTGTATTTTCCTAGGAAAATAGCTATTGAAACACTTTGTCTATTCCTGTGGATTGATTAGCTTTTGTTGAGTTGTAGAATTTCTTTATGACTGTGTATTTGGCCTTTGTCATAAATATAATTTTTGCAAATATTTATTCTTATTCTGAAAAAATGTCTTTTTAAGTTTTGTCTTTAATATAGTTTATTGCTTACAAATAATTACTTGGAAACTGTAAAAAATAACCATGTGCCGCACACCCCACATTCATGTAGCCTTTTCAACTATCAACCAGATTAGTGAAATGAATACAGAACACCTACCTTGCTGTCATTATTACCCAAAGTATAGAGTTTTCATGAAGTTTTAAACGTTGGCTTTAAACATTCCGTGGGTTGTCACAAATGTGCAATAGCATGTATCCACTATCATAATCAGACAGCATTGTTATGTTGTCCTAAAAATAATCTGTGCTCTCCACGCACATTTTCCTACCTCACTAGTAACTCATGATTTTTATTTATTATCTCCACAGTTTTATCTTTTATGAAATATCAGGTAGTTGGCATTATGTAGCAGTCACCTTTTTCAGATTTCCATTTTTCATTTATTAATATGCATTTAAGCTTATTCTGTTATTGCCAGATCTGCCAAAGCTCATTTATTCTTAGAGCAAACTAATATTCTATTGTTTGGATGAACCACATGTTATTTAGCCATTCACCTATTTAGCAACTGCTTGGGTACCTCTAGTTTTAGGAACTATGAATAAAGCTGCTATAAATATCCACTGTAGGTTTTTTGTGGGCATAAGTTTTCAGTTTATTTGGGTCTATACCAGGGACCATCATTGCTAAGCCTGTGATTATGTCAAACGTGCTTTCCACAAATATTTTGTTCTGGTTTTTGGTTGGTCTTCCAGTTTCTTTTAGTCTTTCACTAGTTTGTAATTTTCATGAAGTCCATCAAATCAATTATTTATTTTGTGAATTATTCATTTAATACTGTATTTGAAAAAGTATTTTAGAAAACAATCTTTCATATGTTTCTCATATTATTTTGTAAGATTTTTATAGTTCAGTGTTCTATATTGAGGTTTAGTATCTGTTGTTAGGTTGCATCAAAATCACTTATAAATTAACTGTTTTACATACAGTTGTCCATTTTCTAGGACTATTCATTTTAAAAAAGGCTATCCTTTCTGCATTCATTTACCATTTCTCTAAATAGACGCTGCATGTTATTTTGTCTCTGCATTCCCCATGGTTGACCTGTCACTATCTGTCTGTCTGCTTGCCTGCCTGCCTGCCTGTCTGTCATCTGTTATCTGTTCTTTGGCAGTACCAACTTTCCTGACTATTAAGACTTTAGTGTAAAGTTTGAAGTCAATGTTGTCAGCTTTCTGCCTTCTTCTTGGTTGTATTGTTGCCTGTTCTTCATTATTTCTTTCTTCATATAAATTATATTCACAAAGTAAATTGTTGGGGTTTTATTGGGATTCAAATGAATAAAAATATCAAATTGCTTAAGAACCTGATATCTTTTTTTTAATGTAGTACCAGGTCCACAGGATCTCACTACACAGGTCAGACTTGTAAAGATCCTCCTGTCTTCAGCCTACCAAGCACTGGGATTAAAGGTGTCAGGCACCACACCCAGTCCCATTTGCTGTCTCAGCACACCCTGGAGGTGGGGTTAGCACAGCATGCTGGGGCCCAAACTCTAGTCCCGGTGTTTGCCTAAGCAGGCACTTTAATCTGTGGTGCTATCTGTCTGGCCAAGAACTTGATCTTGGTTAAATTAAGTTTGTTATCTATCTAGGAGCATGGAACAATCTCTCCATTATATATTGCTATTCTTTGATTTCTTTTGTCGTCTATTTTTCTGCTTTTCTCTTGAAAATCTTGTGTTTTAGATCTATAACTGTTTTACTTTTTGGAGATGCTATTATAAGTGATATTTTGTTTTTAATTTCAAATTCCACTTGTGCACCAATAAAATAGGTAAACAGCCAACTTATGTATATTTATTATATGTCCTGTAACTGCTGTAGTTGGCTTTGAAACTGAGATTTTATTTGACTTTTTAAATTATTAGAAAACATCTAATTTTTAAATGATTAATACAGTGTTATCTGTTGAATAATTTTTGTACTTGATCATAGAGTTGAGAAAGTTTCCCTACGTTTCTAGTTTGTTGAGACCTTTTATCATGGGCAGGTGTTGGATTTTGTCAAATTATTTTTCTATCCCTGTTGATATAATTATATAATTTTTCTTTGTTCACTTCTTGATGTTACGGGCTACATGATACGGGTTTCAAGTATATAACCAGCATTGGAAATATGGACTTCATTTCACGTAGTCACGGCACAACACTGTTAGGATTTGATCTGATAATATATTGTTAAGGAATTTTTCCTCTATATTTTATAAGAAGTTACATTTTTAGGATTGGCAATTGTTTACTTTGCATACTTGACTGCTTGCTGGAGTTTTGGCTCTATAGTCCTTGACATTTTCAGCTTGAGACCAAGCCTGCTTCATATGGTTCTGAGGCATACACTTGCTAGGACAGGAAAAAAAAAAAAGATAAAAAGAACTCAACCTCACCTATGAGTATTTGTGTAGTCCTGCCTATGTAATATCTACAAGTAACCCATTGGATGGAATGAGTCGCATATCTAGGCCCCAAACCAGTGAATATTCTTCCCCATCTGTGAAAAGAGGAGAAAAAATGCTTGATAAGCAATAAACCAAGCTCTTATACTCAGTTCCTTATTGTTAGTCTCACTGCAGTTGTTTCAAATATATACATATGTGTGCGCATGTGTGTATGTGAGAGCCTGGATTTCACTGTGTTCTCCACGCTGGCCTTGAACATCAGGGCTCAAGTGGTCATTTTGCCTCAGTATTTTGTGTAGTGAAGATGAAAAGTGTGTGCGACTATGTCCAGATACAAATATTTTAAAGCACTTTTTTTTCCTTTTTTAGTAGATGGAATGATTTTCAAAATATAATTACTTTTTATGTCATATGAGAACAAACTTAACATTATGGAAAACACCCCTTCAAATCTTGGTCCATAGACAACTATTTAGCCCCTTCCCAGGCTCACTGAATCCTGTACTATATCTAAGCAAGACCCCCAAGGGATTGACATATGCTTGAAATTTGAGAAGCATGAATCCAAGGCTTTTGGTGAGGAAGTCAAACTGTTGTCATATTTATTATTTTCTTATGAAATAATCACACATGTGGATTTTACTCATTGAAAACTGTGTTTGTCATTTTTCATTGCTGGAGCAAAATACCTCACATGCACATTTTAAAGGAGGAATGGTTTATTTTGGTTCATGGGTCAGGGCCATCAGTCCATGGATGGCAGACTCCAAAGCAGAAATGCTGAAAGCAGAGGTGAAAGATCCCAGGAAGAAATGCAACTTTCACAGGCGGGTTCCCAGAGACCTGCTTCCTCTGTTTAGGTCCTGTCTCCTAATAACCCCCTCCGCTAATGTATTTAACATCCCACTGGTGAGGTTATTGCCACCCCCCATGTAATTTACTTCAAAAATCCCCATTTCTGAACCATGAGCCATTTGGAGGGATGTTTTTAATCAAAACTATGACAGATATTCATTTTATTGATTGAAATATTTCAGGTCAGCATTTAGTGAGTATGTATACATTTGGGTATCTCATAAAATCTCCTGAAAATTTTAAGAAACTTAAAAACTAAAAATTCATTTACCTACTCAGCACATATTTATTACTTATTATGTGCCAAGCTTTATTATGGTTATTTAAAATAATGCAATGAACAAAATATCCAAGTTTCTGTTCTCATGCAGCTTTCACAGTTTGGTTGATAGTAGTAGTGGGGAACTCATAAGAACCATGATGCAGTATTTAAAAATTAAGTAATAAAATAAGGGAAAAGTACAGTATGTACAATCCACAGTGATAAGTGCTATTATGCTTAGTAAAATAAGTTCGAAAGAAATATTTAGTGGTAGATTATAGTTTTAAGTAGGACAACCAAATCTATTTTCATTGAGAAATTTCCACTTTCTTATGTATTCAGTGCAGCATCTACAGGGTCACACTACACAGATCAGAGTCGTAGTGGTTCTCCTGGTTTCAGCCTCCCAAGTGTTGGGACTACAGGTGAGCGCCATCAAGCCCAGTCTCATTGTCTTTCTCTGTGCACCCTGGGAGTGCGACTGGCATGGCACATTGGTTACTGAACCCCAGCCACTGCACTATGCCTTGGCAGGCGCTTTCGTTCACTGAGCTAACTGCCTGGCCCAATAAATGTTTTTCTTTTTTTTTGTTTTAAGGAAAAAAATACAAAAAAAGAAAGAAACAAACAAAGCAACACAACACAGCACAAATGGTGTAGAATTTCAAAAGAAGAATGGAATATTGGGCTGGACAAGTAGTTCAGAAGATTAAAGCACCTGAAATCTGGCAGAAGGGTCAGAGGTTTGATCCTTGGGCCTCTGTGCCAGTCCTGCCCCTGGGCACACTGAGACAGCAAATGATACTGGATGCAGTGTCTGTTAGCCCAGCTCTTGGCCAGCTGTAAATAGACAGATCACTATGAGTTCAATGTAGTAGTGAGACCCTGAACACCCTGTAGACCCTTCCCTAAAAATTAAAAAAAATAGAAAGAATGGAATATTAACAATCGTTGATATATTATCAAATTATTATCAAATTTGTTGCTCAGACTAGATATGTAAGATTGATCAAGCAATTTAACATTAACTCTTTATCATAGTCATTTTGTTTATTATCTGACTTTTTATTGAAAAGTCCAATTGGTAGGAATGATATCTACAGTTTGATGCTATAACTTATCTTGTACTTAAGTAAGCCCATAGCCTATATAGTACATGTAACTATTATCAGAACATATGGTGGTTGTTTACATTTTTAAAAAGTATTATAGCAAAAAGGCATACTGCCAATACTGCCTCACAAAATATCCATTTAATTTCAAGTACACTTAACCCATTGTTCTTGCTGCTGTCTGGATCAGTTCTGGAAGTGTACTTTAGATCTTTTTGAGATGTGATCAAAACTTACAGCGAATGCTGCTGTAGAATATCCACCAGTGAAAAGGCATGCTTCTAAAACTCGTCACACTGTGTCCTCATCCAGCTTGCTGGCCAGATCTGGAATCATGCAACTTTTGGCTTTTCCTCAAATCAAAATGCTCTTAAAAGCTAAATGTTTTGAATTAATTCAGTACATTGAGACAGCCAAGAGAGCATAGCTAGACACTCAGGAAAGAAGACTTGCACAGGTGCTTCTGAAAGTTGAAGGAACAATGGGGTGCATGTCTAAGGGAGGGAAATAATTTTTGAGAAGGATTAAAGAAAATATGTCACTTACTGTAGTGATTTATAAATTTAAATGTTCATTGTTATTTTGTGATCATACTATATATTCAGTGTGTATAGTTTCTCTATTAATATCAATTTATTGTTTTATCTGATGCCTTATCATATCATATCAGAATTTGTGCTCAGTTGTGGCAAAAATAAATGTGCTTTTATAGCCCAGATAATAAAAACCTTTGACCTTCATAATTACAGGTTCTCTATAATGTACCTTGGGGTTACAACCTAATAAGTTCATCTTAATTTGAAAGAACAAATGATTGAAAACTGCACTAAATACACCTAGTCTAATGATCATATCTTACAACACACTAGACAATAAAGGAGTAGCTGTCCTTCATGAAGCATTTCTTAACTTTACTGTCTGTATTATTGGTGATAAGGCTCACACTCAATTTGTTTGTGCTGAAATAAAGCACTCCAACAACAAGAATCAGGACAAGATAAGTTTACTTCTGCAAAGGATGTGCTGCTACACCAGGCAGGCAAGGTAGCAAGCACCCTGGGAGGTAGCAGCAGACTCCTCTTACACCCTAAGGGTGAGAAGCAGTTGACCTTTACTCCATTGGCTGGCTTGAAGATTCACAGCCTATCCCTATATTGTAGGTTAGCTCAGGGTTGGACTTGAGTGGGTTACTAAGGGGACTGAAGACACGGGAAACAGTGTCCTGGGCTGTGTACCCCTCTGAGCAAGCACTGTAACTGTAACAACTGTGGACCTGATATATGGGGTTCGAAAGCTCCTATAGTGAGCTAGAGTTGAAAGTGGAGGGCGCATGTTTAGATGCTTTAAAGGAAAGACAGAGCAGCTACAGTTTCTCACATCAGGGCTGCTTACCTTGCAGCTGAGTGGGAGCTGCCTTGCAACACTGGAGAGGATGTTACTGTGGAACGCTAGCTTGGGAAAGGAGCAAAATTCAAAATTTGAAGTGTGATTTCTACTGAATATATTTCTGTCACATCATAAATTAAAAAGATTTTAATTCAAACTACTTTGAGTCAGAGACCCTATGCTTTTTTCTTGGTTAGTAGTCATTTAAAATCTAAGTTAGGTTTTTTTTTTTTTTTTTTTTTTTTTTTTCAGTATCAAGAATTGAACTGAGGACCTTGCGCTTGCCAGGAAAGTGCTTATCTATTAAGCTATCTCCCTGACCCTCAGTTAGTATTTTTAATTAAATTATCTTAGTATTAGCACTGTATATCTTTTGATTTTTTATCTGTAAACCTGAGGTACCTTCAGTGTAACTGGTCCTGGAACAAAAACAAAGAACAACAATATATAATCCTGAATAGTTCTGAAGTACCTGGCCTAGTAAGAGAGATAGGTACGTAAACTTTTGTGTCTTTAGTGATGGAATAAAGTACAAATATCTTCTAAAGGGAAAGAGAGATAATTAAGTCATTTAAATACTAATCTCAACATGGGCTTGCAAAAAAACAATATCTCACCTAGAGGACAAGTGCAGAGTTTTTAGAGACTTTTATTTCCTTTGGGAGATTATATTAGGAAGTAGGTCAGGTATCATAAGTTAATAAGCCTGGCTTCCGGTCAAGGATCAGCTATCATTAGCTTCATGAATTTCCATTGTAGGCTATAGCTAAGTGACATGGGCCTAGAAATTATTTATTGTCTTCCTCAAATTATCAGTAGTGATACTGCTCTGAATAATTAGAATTTTACATAATATGTTCTAGAATATTATTTTCCCAGTTTTGAAATAAGGTTGCCAATATGGTAAAAGGAAGTCACGTGAGAACTTCCAATCATTCTTGGAATAAATCAAAATTTCCAAATGTTTTCTATATAACATGTATTGTAGATTTTTGAAAGATAAACAGTATCAATGATATGTTTCCAAATGACTTGCCCACAAAATTCTTCATTTATGGAAACAAATAGACTCTAAAGGACAAAATTTCTGTGAAACAGTATTTAGAAAGTGCTGCTTAGAGTTTTATTATTATTATTATTATTATTATTATTATTATTTTGTATAATTACAGTATTAAGGAAACACAAGTGAAATTATGTCACAAATTGCTAAAAGTAGCACACCTAATGACTAGAAGTAGTATTGACTTTTTAAAATTTTGACTTTGAAATTATATACATTCATAGGAAGCTGCAAAGATAGCACAGAAAAACTGTTTATGTGCTATGTTAACTATAGTATAATATCAAATATAGCCCACTGCAATTGTGGAACACTGGACTGTGTATGCATCTGCTTCCTCTTAGTTCAAGGAGAAGAATTTTTTTTCTTTCCTTACCAATACCAATTGGAAGGTGTGTCATGCCCACACCCCGTGCTCTGTATTACTATTGTGAAGACAATATGCAGTGTGTCAATTGTTTAAAAAAAGTAATGTTTATTGAAAGTGTTAATATTTAATTATTTGATCAATCTTATATACCTATACCTATTAATCTAAACTGATCTGATGATGAAAATATGTAATATAACCATTGTTAAATTTTTCTGGTTTTGAAATTCTGTACTATATGTACTCTTACTTGAAAAAAAAATCAAAGCCTCCTTTTAAAACTCATTGTTAACTTTATTAAAAATCAGTGATCATTGTATAGCAAATTAAAAATTGTAGACAAATGTTGAAATATAAAAGAAAAGATGTAGACAGTGAATTTTAGAAAAATATTTCTGAAATGAATACATAACATGAGATTAATAATAGAAAAATATGAACAATATAAAAAGGTGAAAATTCTAATTCTAGGCTGTATATTTAGAACACTTTCCATTCAAAGCAGTGCAAAGTAATTTTAGAGGAATTAACTCATTAACTTCAGGAAGAGAGGAAGGTGAGCTGTGATGCTGATCAACATAAACATCTGTTATCCAATTATAGTATTCTGGGGAAAATGTAAATGTGCACATTGACCACAGGATGTTCTCTGAAATGTTCCTGTTGTTCTCTAACATATGTCTTTGATAAATAGAAATACCACTCTTGAAATAGTTTGCTTTAGAATAAACATGTTACTGAATATAAAAAATCAAATATAATTGCTATAGCAATAGTGCAATATCAAATGTGTAAATATGTTATAAATATAAATAATATATATTATTCAACAATATAATATTACGTTAATTTATAATGTACTATAAATACAATGATCTAACTGTAGTATGAATGAAAATCAAGCACTTGACATTGGCTCACTATGTGTATACAAATTTATGGCATTTTATTGCATGTTTCATTTTATGGAATTATCATTAAAACCAATGGTTTCAATCTTCACAATACTCCCCTTTGAGGGCTGGTGAGATAGTTCAGGGGACCAAGCACCTGCTTTGGCCAGCATGGGGACCAGGGTTTGATCCTACGTTCCACACACTGCACCAGACCTCTCTCTCCTCCAGGATATAGTCATATCTCATCTGGGGCTTATCCCAGAGACCAAGTGTGGGTGTTGTGATGTCTGCTTGTAATCCCAGCACTGGGGAGGCTGAAAATAGGAGGATCATTATGAGTCCGAGCCTCATAGTGAGGCCCTGTACTAAATATATAAATGAAAATAAAAAAAGTTCTTCTTGGAAGTACTTGTACCTGCCACCTACATTTGGGGAAACTGCAAGTTTGTTTTCTAATCTGTAGTTGTCCTTCTAAGGAAATATTTTATATATATATATATATATATATATATATATATATATTATATAGAATATGATTTTTAAAGACTATCCTTTTCTTCTCAGTGTATTCCCTTGGAGAGCCATGCAGGTTTCTATGAGTAATTCATCTGTTGCTTTTTACTGCTGAGTCATGTTCTGTAGTATTTGTTTAGCATACCATGATACTGCTTCCCAGAGTGGTTGTATATTTTATGCTACCATTAATAACCCCTGGGAGATTCAGCATCTCCAAGACCTTATGAGAATTTGGTATTGTATTTTATTTTCACTCATTTTAGTGGTGTGGAGTCATATCTCATCATGATCCTAATTTACATTTATGTAATAACTAGCAATGTGGAGGACTTTTCCCACCCTTGCTTGCCATCTGTACATCCACTTGTTAGAAAATCTTTTCATGTCTTTTTCCTGCTTTCTAATTGAACTCTTTCAATTCCTGATTTATGAGAGTACTTGAAAAATTACAGACATTTGAGGGTAAAGTATTTTGCCCAGTGATTCAGATTATCTTTTCAATTTTCTTACAAGGATAAAGGCAAAAAATCTTTACTGTTATTATTATTATTTTTGGGGGGTGGTATTAGGCATCAAATTCAGGACCTTGCACTTGCCAGGCAAGCGCTTATTCCACTGAGTTATCTCCCTAACCCCAAACATTTTTTTTTTTTACCCCAAACATTTTTAATTTTGATGAATACCAATGTATTGATATTTCCTTTTAAGAAATATTTTTTCCTTTTGATATCATTCCTAAGAAAATTTCACAAAGTCCTGGATCTCCCATCTTTTCCCTTTATCATCCATTATTTAAACCTTAGAATTGTCTTTGCTTTCTTTTGTTTATTTTGCATCAAGTGTACTTCCTCCTGTCCATATATCTGTCCAATTGCTTCCTTAAGACTGTCCTCTCACGTTGCTGTAAGTTGGTAAACAATTACTCCTTTGGAGCTATTGTGAGGTGCTTTATTCTGTTGATCCATATATGCTGTAATTTGAATCGGAAATATTTCCTCAAAGGCCATATGTTAAAGACTTAGTCTTAAACTTGGTGCTATTGGAAGTTTGTGGAATCTGAAGTGATGGGGCTTAGTTGCAGTAGGCTAGGTGATGAGGGCATGCCACTAAAGGACAGGTTGGGGCCTGGGCCTTTCCTGTCGCTCTTCTGCTTCTAACAACTTTCTCTGCTGCATACTCCCATGTAATGCCTTACCAGAGCCCCAAAATCCAGTGTTAATAGATCATAAACCAAAGTCCTCAAAACTTCAAGACAAAATAAAAATATTTCAGTTTTGATTACAATTTTAATGAAAAACTCATAAAACAAGGTGTCTTAATCTTGATAAGGAAAACTATATAAGACAGCTTATATTGTGAATCCTCTAAAGTATTGTTCTTTAATAAAATTGCTTGGGTTATTCCAGTTCCTTTGAAGTTACATAGTTTTTAGATATACAGGATTTATAGATATATAGATTTTTAGGCATATAGACATGTAGATTTATATCAATGAAACATACCGATATAACCTTCAGAATTGTATCAAATATGTAGATAAACTTTGGGGGAAAGTAATATCTTCAATATATCTGTCTTCTAATCTGTGAGCATATCCTCCTCTTTTATTTTATTTTATTTTATTTTATTTATTTATTTATTTATTTATTTATTTATTTTATTTTTTTTTTTATTTTTTTTTTTGTCTTTTTGAGACAGGGTCTAAGTATGCAGTTCTGGCTGGCCTTGAACTCACTTTTGTAGCCCAGGCTGGTCTCGAACTCGCACCGATCCTCCTGCCTCAGCCTCCCGAGTGCTGGGATTACAGGCGTGCGCCACCACGCCCGGCTTCCTCCTCTTTTATTAAGAACCTTTTTTCATTTCCTTCATTGACATAAATATACAGGCATTACTAAATTTAGACCTAAATATAGGTGGTATAATATTTTAATATTTTTTCCATGTATTCTTTAATAGAAGGTAGAATTGAAATTACTTTTGTATCACTTTCATATTTTGTGACATTTTTGATAGCTAAAATTTTTTAGCTTTGTAGGACTTGTTTTTCAGACAAGTATGTCATCTGATTATGGGGACAGAGTTAAGTCCTTTTATCTGTTTATGTGGCTTAAGTAGTTCGAAAAAATCTTGAGTGAAAACAGTGGAGGTTAAAGGTTTCATTTATTATCTTTAACCTCCACTGTTTTCACTCAAGATTTTCAGGTATTTTTAAATCAATAATTGCATTCCCATAACAAAAACAAAGTTACCAAAATTGTTTATTTTATTTTATCAAGTTTGTGCTCTGTAAAGAATTAGTCTGTACAATCCAAGTTGTAGAATTTATGCATGTGGAGATGTTTAGATGATTTCAGTACCTTATTTTGAATATCAATAGTATCTGTAATATATTGTTTTGTAAAGTAGATAATTTTGATTCATTATTTTATTTTTAGTAATTTTTAAGTGGAAAATCAATTGAATATACAAAAATATTAGGTAGGCACAGGTATTAATTCTTCTTACAAATATCACATAAGCAGTTTGTCAAAGCTCAGACAATCAAATTATAAAAAGAATTGGGAAGTTTAGAGTTAGAAAGATTCATGAAAGTTTGTTCAAGTTTGTTCTTTGAAGCAAATAATTTAGGTTAAGTTTCTGTGAAAGGTTAATTTATTAAGTCGCAATTAGAGTTATTTGGTCCATGGGGAGGCCCAACCTTGTACTTTCACCATTCCATTAAAATGTGAGAACCCTACTGGAATGTTTATTAGTAAATCCACTTCAGTATCCTATAACTGCTTCACAAAATGAAGTGCCAACCAATAAATACGTTATTTTTATAACTTCGCTGGCCTAGAAGAAAGGATAGATAGCAAAAGACAATTGAGTCATGTTGTACACATGCATAAGGCAGAATATGTTGCTTTGCATATAAAAAAATCTCAGGTCTCTTAAAATGATATTTTTCTAATATTACATCAGTACTTCCCTCTTTTCTAAGCATGATAATATTTCAAAAGACTTGTCTTTATGATTATGAAACATAAATATTAGAAAACAGGTATGACATGTATATATATTATATATAATATATATATGTATATATTATATATAATATATACATATATATTATATATACGTATATATTATATATAATATATATAATATATACGTATATATCATATATTATATATGTATATATTTTATATATATATATCTTTGCCCCACATTCTTCTTTCTCATGCCCTTAGTCATGAAGTCAGAAAAAAAAAATCTTAGTCTTTCACTAGATTGTTTCAATTATTAATTTTCCCTAAAACATTGGGATTAAATCCCAGAAAATGTCACAGTAAGATAATCTTGATTAGGCCATCATAATATTTATTATCTTCTTGTGGACTACTATCTATGTACACAACATTCACCTTCTCTGTGGCTTTTAGCAGCTTAGTTTTTATTGTGATCTCATGCTGCTCATGTCCAAGAAGGATGAAGAGCTGATTGAATAAAGTGGGGATAAGGAGAGTTCCAGATGATTGGACTTGCAAAAGTAATAAGAAAGATACACAAGCAAGTGGGACCGGGGTGAGTTTGTGTGGTTAGCTTTCTTGGCCCATTTAATTTGAAAACATAAAATAGTTAAAGATGAGTTCAGAGAAACAAGAAGCAGCACTTGAGAACCTGTGTTAAGAAACTTGTTTTAACTTGAAAGTAATCTCAAACCACCTACTTATTTAAAAAACGGAGATGAGATTTGGGTTTGAGAAGCATCACTCTGACAACAGCACAAGAGGAACAATTTTGGAGGCAGAGAATCATGGGGACATGACTGCAGGGTTCTTTCTAACAGGTAACAGTGCCAGGTTACTTTAGAGGAGGTGAGAAGAAGTGGATAAACTTAGGAAGAAATAAAACTATAAATGTAATGAAAACTGGAGAATTCCTGAGCTCAGCAAATGAAAGATTAGAAGTTTCATTTACATTTCTTGATTGGAAAAAAAAAAAAAAAAAAAAAACGTACGAGGAGACTTGAAAGGTCCTAACTTCACATCTTGATCTGTAGCTTGTCATGTGTCCAACAGCGAGCTCTGTAGATCCAATGCATTCTGCCGACATTCTTCAGGAGACATAGGAACAGGAAGTAGCCATTTACAATTTTAATCAAAACTGTATCGATAAATGACATATGCAATCAATAGAGAAGAAATAGCATGCGTCAGAACTCAAAACAGTAGCAGAATTAAAGAGCAGTGTGCTTATAGGAAAAAAAAGGCAGAATAGGCAGAAAGAAAGGAACGGAAAACAGATCTTTGTATCATAAAGAGGAGAAAATCCTAAGTCTAAAACAATAATGCTATCAATTGTGCAAATATTAAATCACATAAGTACTCAGAAACCTCTAGGGACGTAGAAACAAAAGGGAAATTTGAGATCAATGAAAATGTTGGTGTAAGGAAGTGATAGAAATTTAAACTTAGAAAATACTTTTCCTATTTAAAACTGGCATCAATTCTATTCTCTACTGTAGTTACTCTATCTGACAGCTACCTTAAATATTTATGATGCAAATTGAAGAGTATGGCTTACTATATATTTAGGTAAATTCTATTTTTATCATTTCTACCACTTGATAATTTTTAAATCATTATACTCAGTATAATAAACTTATTTTCACCATTCATGCCCTGCAAATATCTCCCTAAAGAACATGTCTTAAAAATCATCAAATATGATTTTACTAACCATACAAGAGAGAAGATATCATACCTCAATACATAACTCAGAATCTCCTAGGTAATTGGAAAAATACTTGGATTTCTTTATTTTATAACAGACTAGTATTTGTCTTAGGAAATTTCCCCCTTATAATTTTAACAAAAGAAGACCTATTAACATTTTCTTTACCCCCAAATATTCACTTTTGGTATAAGGGAAATGGCCTTGTACAAAGTAAGACGGAAAGATAGATTTTGAATCATGTGGGAGTAGTGAGGATTCACACCGAAAATTCAAGTATAGGGTCACAATAGGGACACAGTGATGTCATATGGTGTAAACTGCTACTTGGGTTTTGAATTATTGCTGTTATGACAGTTCTACATTTCATTGATTAGAGCTGGAGGGTGAAGTAGAGTGAGAAATAGTTCCACCTCATTTTAAAAGGCCACATAAATTATAATCTGCTATGTACTAGAAAATGTACTATGAACAGCACATGACCTCTGAGAATGGAATAACAACAAAAATTTTGTATATCATATATTCATATATAATCAAATATATTATTGCATATTCACAACATATATATAATGTTAACATATATATAATGTTAAGCAGAACCAACACTTAAGAAACTAGGATTATAAGAAATTAGGGTTATGAGTAAAATACCACAAGAGGAATGTGATAAACTTTGTCTGGAGTTGGATAATGCCAAAAGTATTTTTGTTCGCTATCTTTTATAAAATTTTAAGCAGAAATGACACAATAGAAGAGTAATAAATAGAAGAGTAATAAATCAACTACTACAAATATTCCTGAGGACAAAGGAAAAACTCAATCAAATGAGAGTAAATATTAGAAATGAAAGCTATATGTGTACTTGGTGACAAATAATACAGTATGATGAAAATAGAAATCATATACATGTATACATGCTACATGAATATTCAGAGAAGGTAGTTTTGATTAAATTGCAATAAATTAAACTAATTAAAAGAACTACGAAAATTAAGAACTAATTAAAATTTTGGCAAGTCATGATATAGGAACATAATTATAAAAAGATTTAAAAGATGAGCACAGTTTTATATTTTAATGAAGGATAATAAATCCATCATTAATCTCCAATCAAAATAATTGAATATTTAAAGATTAAATCTATAATGGATATTTAATTGCATAGCTTTCTTTTTCAAAAGCCTTTAGCAGTGGAAAACAAAATATATGAAAATTTTATTATTAAATCATATTTTAAAAATCATTAATGAATAGAAACAAATAAAAAAAGGGATAGAGTGAAAAATAAGATCAGGAACAGTGCAAGAGATGTGGCTTGAGGCAGTGGAGTTCACCATCACCTAGAGAGCTCTCAGGGTCTGTCAGATACCAGGAGGAAGATTCTAAACATTACCCAACCTACATCTGTAGTTGACAGCTCTTTTGTAATGAAAACTAAGAATAGATATTTCCAGAAGCAGATGTAGCTAATAATCAAATGAATATTGGTTGGAGGATAATGCAAGACAGTGAGTGCAATTCTGGTGAAAATATTAGAAGACATCAGAGACGTAGGTTAAAAACTTATCCCTAAAGGCTAATTACATAACAATCAAGAGTTTTCTATGACAATAGGAATGGATCTAAATTTCAGTTTGGAAGCACTGATTAATGAGAGTAGCCTTTCAATCAATGTGAGAGTTTCTAAGTAGAAAATTAAGGGGAAAAATTAATCATAAACAACTAAAGACCAAAATGTTCTTTTGTGTCAAGACTTGGCATTAACAGCAAGATTATAGTGAATTATGAGCAAGAAAATATATTGTATCATATTATGCCTATATATGTCTATATGTATATTTATTTTTTGCTTGTTTATTTTTTGTTATTTTTCCTTAATGTAAGTTTCAATTAAGAACACTAAATATTCACACAAAGGGAAAAAATTGAGTACTTTATAAATGAAGAGGAAAGTATGAAGGGAGTTGATTTTTATTTTGAGTGGGAGATTTTGGAAAAATAGTTCTGTCTTCAGAATTACATATCTTTTAGTATTGAACAATTTATTCCTCCAGTTTATTTTTCTTTTCGAGGATTAATGCAAGTCCTAAGAAGGCTCCATTTCATCAGTAAAACATAGTAATCAATAAGGATCTTTTATGACTTAATATTCTGGCAGAATCTGCAAGATTGAATTCTATTCTTTCATTCCTAAAAGGTTTAATATGTATCTTTGCTCTTATTTTAATATTTAAATGTTTGATCTATTTTGATTTTATTTTAGTGCATGGTGAAAGACATGGGTCCAGTTGTTTCTACATCTTGTAATCTGTTCCACTCTTTTGTTTGTTTGTTTTATCATAGTAGCTTTATAGTATAATTTCAAGTCAAAGACTGTGAGGCCTCCTGCCTTGCTTTTGTTACCCAGAATTTCCTTTGATGTTTTAGATTCCTTCTGGTTCCTTGTGAATTTTGGGATTGTTTTTTCTAATTATGTGATATATGATATTGGAATTGTGATTGGGGTTGCATTAAATCTGTATAGTACTTTTGGGTTTATGGCCATTTTTATTATTTCATTCTACCTATCCAAGAGCAAGGAATATATTTCCATTTTCTTCTGTCCTCTTTGATCTCTTTCTTTAGAAGATTGTAGTTTTCAGTTTAGAGGTGGATATTTTACATTCTTTGTTAGATTGATTCCTAGGCACTTCTTTCTTTCTTTCTTTCTTTCTTTCTTTCTTTCTTTCTTTCTTTCTTTCTTTCTTTTTCTTTTTAGGCTATTGTGAAAGGTTTAGCTTCCATAATTTCTGTCTCAGTAAGTTTGCTACACTGAATTTGGATATTAATTCTACAAGTTTTTTAATGGAAATTTTGGGGTCTTCTGTGTAAAGTATCACATCATCTATGAATTTAACTTGATACTTTATCATTATTTCTTTTATTTCTTTTTCTTGTTTTCTCAGTTGCTTTTCTCCTTTTGCTGATATAAAATATCTGGCAACCAAAATTAATGAAGGAAAGGTTTGTTTAGCTCACAGTTAGTCGAGGTTTCAGTCAACATTCAGCTGGCTACAAGGCAGAGAAGCACATGGAAGAGGGCAGCCTTTCATGGAGGTAGAAAGCAGCAAAGGGCAAAGAGAGGAGCAGCAGCTACCGCAGCTACCGCAGCTAGCCTCTTTCTTCTCCTTAATTTGTATGTGGATTATCCACCCCAAGCAGGGGTAGCACTCACACCCATAATCTCAGCATTGAATCTTGAATTAATCATGAAGTCTAGAATCCACCTCAATAACTGAATGAGGCTTTGGGGAAACACCTAGACACAAAGCATAACACTTGTCTAATTGCTTGGCATAAAGTTTCCAGAACTATGTTGAGAACCAGTACAGATAGTGGACATCCTTGTCTTATTTGTGACTTTTGAGTGAAAGCTTTCAGTTCTTGATCATCTGGTGTGATGTGGGCTGTTGATTAGTCATAGATGGCTCTTATCAGATTGAATTAAAGACCATTTATGCCATATGCTGATTTTCTGTAGAACTTTTTTGTTTTCTATTATGAGTGTGTCCTAGGCTTTGTCAAAAGTTTACTCTCTATCTGTTGAGATTGTCACAGCTTATTTTGTTCTTGGCTTTGTTAATATGGTGTATTACATTTATTAGTTTACATTTGTTGAACCATCCTGGTATCCCTGGGATGAATATAACTAGCTCATGATATATAATCCTCTTGATGATTTGCTGAATTCTGATTGCCAATATTGTTTTTTTTTAAATTACGTTTGATAAGAAACAACAATGCAACAGTTTCAAAACACATTCGTAGTACATTCCTAATAATTGATATAATGCATATTATTGTCCTCACAGTAATTATTTAGAGCACAGAATGCAGATAATTTTTCTAACCATTATTAATATAAAAGTTTCTTCTTCTTGGACTAAGAGAAATTAGTTGTATACATAGTCCAATATTCCATAATCATAGGGTTTATTGGCAGAACTAGGAATGCTGGAAGCTGTTGATTTAAGCCTTTTATAGCTCAACATACTGATCTAGCTTTACTTTTTATGTTTCATGGTTAAGCTATTCTTCTGCATGGTTAAGTGCAAGTTAAAGCAAGACCTGTATAACAGAACATGTAACTTTTGTATCTGACAAGGTCAGTTAAATCCCCTCAGGATTTTCCTTGAAACCATGTACAGTGCTTCATAGAACTGTTGTCAGTGTCAGCTGTCTGGATGAGTCATGGTCATTGCTTGACCAGTTTGCTCTCTGTGAAAGCTGGAGAGAATGTTTTATCTCCAGGTAACTCTCCTTAGGCACACTATACATCATCAATCCCTTTCCTCTGTGGCCCCAGAATCTTCTTCAACAGAAAATGTTTGATTTACAAGAAAACAAACAGGAGTATTAAAAGAGAGTAAGAAACAAGGAAAAATGTCAGGATTGACTGGCTACAATTTTGTATATGCTTAGATTTCTGAATTTCTGTGTAAAAATGTGTAATTACTTTTATCATATTCTGATTGCCAATATCTTATTGAGAACTTTTGCACCTATTGTTTGTTTGGAAGATTGGCATCTATGTTCATTATGGAATTGTCTTTTTTAGTTGGGTTGTCCTCTAGTTTTGTATCAGGGCAATGCTTGCTTCTAAGAATGACTTTTTTGGGGGGTGGGGTGCCAGGGATTGAACTGATGACCCTGCACTTGCCAGGTAAGCACTTTTTTTTAACTGAGCTACCTCCTCAACCTCTCAAGAATGAATTTTGGACTATTGCTTCCTTTTCAATTTTATTAAGGAGCTTGAGAAGTAGTGGTATTAAGTTTTTTGGTTTTTTTTTTTTTTTGGTCTAAATTTCTTATAGAACTCAACAGGCAATCCATCATGTCCTGATCTTTTCTTCATTAGTAGGTCTTTCATTCCTTCTTTGATTTTATTGATAAATATTGGTATATCTAGGACTTTTATAATTCTTGATTTAGCCTTTATAATACTTGTATATCTAGGACTCTGTCCATACCATCCACATTTCCCCTTTTCCCCCTTATATTAGAGTACAAGTGTTCCAAGTATGTATAGATGATCTTCAGGATTTTTGCAGAGTTTAATGTAATTTCACCTCTTTTATTCCTAATTATTTAGGTTGGCTAAGAGTTTGTTGATTCTGTCTAATCTCACAAAAACAATTCTTTGATTGATTCTGCCTTTTTTTTTTTTTTTAGTCTCCAATGCATTAATTTCTGCCCTGTTGTATCTTCTTCCCTCATATGAGCTCTGATCTTGGATGTTCTTGTATTTTAGAAGTTGTAGGTTCTGTATTAAATTTTTTATTTTATTTTGCACTCTTTTCCTGATATGGGTATTCACTGCTATCAATTTCCATCTTAGGACTGCTTTCATTGTGTTCCATAATTTCTGGGATAATGTTTTCATTAGTATTTAACTGTACAAACTGTCTAATTTCTGCTTTTATTTCACCTGTGACCCATTTGTTGTTCAAGAGAGTATTATTCAATTTCCATGTGTTGCTTCATTTTTTGTCGCTTTTGTGAATACACGCCATTAATAAAATTTAAATATGGATGCTATCTTAGCTATGGTTCTCATTGCTGAGACAAAATACCCAACACCCACACATTAAGAGATGAAAGGTTCCTATAACTCACAGTCTGTAGAAGTCAGTCCATAATTTGCTGGTGCCAAAGCAGGGTAGCTTGGCAAGATGTGTGGCCAAAGATAAAGAATTTGTGGCAGACAGAAGGCATCAAGAGCAAGCAAGCAATCAAAGGATGGGAGCAGCTTCTTTCTGCTGTTTTTTTTCCCCAGTACCTGGGACCAAACTTGACACCTTGCCCTTGCCAGGCTGGCACTTATGCTGCTGTCCTAACTCCCTTTTTCTGCTCGTTTTATAGTCTGTGGAGCCTCAGGCCTAGGGAAGCATCAACTCAAACAGTAGGCTACTTTGTGAATCACACATCCTCAATCCAAGCATTCCACATTTTAGTTCCAACCTCCCCCAAAAAGCTTTGCCTATGACCACATGAAGCTTTGGGGTGGACGCTGAGACACAAACCATGACAGATGTAAAAAAAAAAATCAATAAAAGATAATTATAAAACATCTATAAAAATTTAAATATCAAATCATGTAAAATATCAGTGTGCTTTTGGCAGGTTTTGTGTGCCCGTGAGTGTTTTGCATTTTTTTGTGTGTAGTATGAATTTTTTAATAGAAGCAGATTAATGCTAAATAACAAATAACCAAGGAAATTGCAATGAAAGTAACATTAAGGGGATTTCCTCTATCTGTGAATAAAGAGTACTAGGCTTACAGCTTGTCAAAAACAACTATAGAATAAGATATAACATATGAAATAAATATTTCATGACATTTAAACAGCATAGGAGTATTTTATTTCTATATAATGAGGGAAGAAAGATCTAAAACCACCTAGAAAAAAATGGGAATATGCCATGTACATGCATTGCTTCTCCATGATGAATGTAATCATCCTGTACAGCAAACATGTGCTAATAAAAAAAAGAAAAAGGAAGAGGGAATATAAACAAATAAGCATCAGAAATTACACAGCACAGTTGTAGAGCTGCAAACAATATGCTACAAGATCAGGTGAGAGAAATACAGCATTGTCTGAACAAGCTAGGTCTCCAGTAAACAGAGCACTATTGACACACCAAATATTTATGATGGAATAAATGGGGTCTAGACTTTGTATTTTTTCACAGTGACTAGATTAAAGCTTGATAAATACTTAAAAAGAGCCTCCTGGAATGAATATAGTATATGAACTCCTATGATAGACTTCTCTTCCGAGGCTCTGGTGCAATCCCAGCCTGGGCCAGGAGAATTCCTGTTGTGTGATCAACACTCTTGTTTCTATAGTGTGAGAACTATTGATTCTATGCTAGGAATTTACAGAGATTGCATCAGGACTTGCCATTCAGAGGAAAGTTAGGATCGTATTGTGCCAGCTGCAGTCTTCTTCCCTTGGAGATTACACATCATGTTCTGCGGCACCTGATTGCCGTCAAGCATCTGCTCAGCAAGGGCTGCATCCCAGGATGCAGGAGAAACCTTTGCTTCTTACTTTGGGCCCTACTTTCAGTCTAGTAGAGCTCAAAATGTAGGTGACTATTCTGATCTGCTTGTTCACCCTTCCTTCAGGCTCTAGGACTGCTAAGAAAACATGGACTGAGTAAAACTCTTCTTCAAGGATAGAGAAAGTAACTCCCCTCACCAAAAGATTTCTTGTGTAATAAGAGGGAAGCAATATTTCCCCAGATTGGACAACTCTTCAACACACTGGAAACACTAGAATAAGAGCCAGGAGACAATAGCTCCAAGCTGTCACTTGTTGGTTGTGTGACTATGGTGGAGGCACTGCATCGGTGGGCTTTGGTTTCCTCTGTGGAACCAGTGGGTCATCAGCATATCCACCAGATGCTTGCAAAGTTATCTTGTAATATTATGAGGTCAATTTATGACCATCAAAACATTTGTTTTCATCAAAGCATAAAATGAAATTAAATAAAATAGAAGTAATCTAAGCCTCTAACTCACACAGATTAGAAAACAAAGAAACTAAGCACAGTTGTACAGAATGACAGTAGAAATTGGGGCACAGATAAATTTCACTATTGGAGACAACGAAGAACACCAAAGTTGTTTCTTTTCTTAACTAAGATTTATCTATTTGATACAGGGTCTCACTCCACAGTTCTGAGTCACAGTGATCTAACTTGCTCAGCTTCCCCAGTGCTGCGATTATAGGTGTGTACCACTGCACCTGAGTTTGGGGGTGGGCACCATGTGGGGCTGGCATGGGCATGTGGTACCAGGATCAAATGTAAATGCTTGTGCTTACCAGACAGGTGCTTACACCTGAGCTAACTCCCCAGCTCCCAACATAAAGTTGTTTATTTAAACATAAATCCTTTAAAAAATTATCAAAATTAAGGACAGGAAATGCAATTGCAAATTATAAGTAATAAGAAACTAAATATATCTAAATCCTGTCAACATTTAAAAGAATAGTAAAAATATTTTGCTATTTTCTTATTTTGAAAATTCAACACACCACTGTATGTTTTATGAATACTAGCCTTTGAAAATCCAATGGCTAGAATGATGGAAAAATATCTAAAATTTAATTTCCTAAAATTGAAGGCATGTTTGTTACAGAAGCTAATATCAAAACATTGTTCCACATGCCCAAGTTCCGTCTCAGATGGCTTTACTAGTGAAATGTAGCAGTAAACCTTGAACGATAAAGTTGAAAACAACTTCTACAAACTCTTTCACAATAGAATAGAAAACAAATGTGTCTTAACCCATTTAAGTCCCTTTTTAGTTATTGTAAGAAAATACCAGACTGAGTAACTGGTAAACAATAGAAGTTTCTCTGGCTCTTTGCACTGGACTTGGGGGAAAGGAGCTTGTTGCTACTACAGAACCCAGGGCAAAGGAGGATGTGCAAAAGAGACAAAGAGGGGCCCGGCTTCCTCTGCAACTCACTTGCTCCCCGGGTAGCAGCATTCACCCACTCATCATCTATTTACCTCTTAAAGAGTCCTACTTCCTAATCCCTTAAAATGGTAACTAAATTTCAATAAGCTTTGGAGAGAACATTGACATCACGGAAGTGGTGAATTCATAAAGTGCTTGGCAATACATATCATAAAAGTTGAAACTCCAAAATACTGTGGGAAAAGTTAGAAAAGAAAACGTCGAACACAACCATACAGCATAATGTTTATCATTAGCAGTCCACAGCAAACATTAGCAATTTGTTGGCCGTGCAGAGTTCATGTAAATAATCTAACCATAGCTACAAAAAAAAAAAAAAATGAAAGGAAGAAAATTATTAGTGGAAGCCACAGCTAACTGCTCAGCTTTAATAAAGAAAGCATTTTATCACTACATTACATTACAAATTAATTATAGAAGAAAGTGTGATTTTTATAATGGAAAAATATGATGAACTGCTCTTTGGCCAGATGTTGCAAGTTAACATCTTGTGTTCTAGGATAATTCAGTATTATCCTCTTGATGTGACAGGCTAAGATGGTACAGCAGTCCTGCTGTGCCGTTCCTGCTGAAGGGCAGAGCCTGAATCTTGCCTTGAGAAGTCCCCAGAAACCCAAATTCAAGTACTTTTCACAGGAATGTGTACTTGTCCTCATCAAATGTGTTGGGGATCAGAAAAGAAAAAAAAATCTGAATGTTGTCTTTGCAGATTAAGAGCAGTCATGACATCTAAATGCAATGTGTGATCCTAGGTTGCATCCTCAACTGAGGAGAAATATGGCTCTAAAGGCCATAATTAAGATAATTGAGGATATTGCCTTCCGCCACAGCAACCATTGAAGAACAGTAGCCATGGCCCTCCGCTATCCCATGGCCATGGGCCTCAACAAGGGCCACAAGGTGACTAAGAATGTGAGCAAACCGAGGCACAGCCGCCGCGGCGGACACCTCACCAAACACACCAAGTTCGTGCGGGACATGATCCGGGAGGTGTGCGGCTTCGCCCTCTGCAAGTGGAGCTGCTCAAGGTCTCCAAGGACAAACGCGCCCTCAAGTTCATCAAGAAAAGGGTGGGGACGCACATTCGTGCCAAGAGGAAGCGTGAGGAGCTGAGCAACGTGCTGGCCACCATGAGGAAGGCAGCTGCCAAGAAGGAGTGAGCCCCTCTGGAATAAAGCTTTGCAGAAAGTTAAAAAAAAAAAAAAAAAAAAAAAGATAATTGAGGATATTTACATATGGGTCAGAGATTAGAGGATACATTGTCAAACTTCTTTTTAAATTTTATTTCAGGGCCTGGGAGATAGCTCAGGAGAGTAAGTGCTTGCCTGGCAAGCACAAGGTCCTCAGTTCAATCTCTGGAACTGAAAAAGAAATATTTCAACTATGTAAAATGTATCTGCTTATAGGATAAAAGCAATTTCTCTTATTTATGTTCAGATTTTTTCTAAAAAAAATACACATAGAATAAGTAGGAAAGGAGAGCCAAAATTTGGAGGAAGAGGGTGAGGGATAGGAAAAGAGTCGTGGCTAACAGAAGCCACGCATGTGATCAAACCAAACACACCTCATGCTATGTCGTGTATGCTATAGACATGCATGAGAATGACCCCCAAATCTTAGGGGGTTTTTGGTAAAATTACTATGTACTAATAAAAAATACTGAATAGGAGATAATTTTGACTATTTTTGCAGTTTTTCTATAGATTTAAAATTATTTCAAAATTAAAATTTTTAAAACAAATATTATTAAGAAAATCAGAAAGTAGATGTTCTTCTTTGGAAAAGATTCAAATGATAAATGTAAAATGTATTACTTTAAAAAATAGACAAACTCCACCACTTTTTAATCTTTTTTTTTTTTTTTTTTTCATGGCCAGGTCAGTCTGTCCTGGGGGTAGGACTGGTGCAGCATGTGGTGCCAGGGATCAAACCAGTCCCTGAGGTTGTCAAAGCTTTTCTAAGCAGGTGCTTTAGACTGCTGAACCATCTTGCTGGCCCCACCGCTTTTTAATTTTAAAAGGAGGAAAATAACGATATTTTGCTAGAGAAGAAAGATTCACCATTTGAATACCAGTGATATACTGCTGACTATCAAGTGTCAGTGAAAAAAAAATCCATTTTCTAGACAAAAATGACAATATTAACAAAGAAGAAAAATTCAATAAATTGTTAATTATAAAAAATAATTATCGGCCGGGCGTGGTGGCGCACGCCTGTAATCCCAGCACTCGGGAAGCTGAGGCAGGAGGATCGGTGAGAGTTCGAGACCAGCCTGGGCTACAAAATTGAGCTCAAGGCCAGCCTGAACTGTACAGAGAGACCCTGTCTCAAAAAGACAAAAAATAAAAAATAATAAAAAATAATTATCCTTCAATGTCCTCTAATTGTTACATCTGATGTGCATACTGTTGAGTTATATAAAACTTTAATGATTTGAGAATATCCAGAGACAGTCACAACAATATAAAATAATGGAATTTGCTTCCTGCAG
This sequence comes from Myocastor coypus, assembly GCA_004027025.1. Lineage (NCBI taxonomy): Eukaryota > Metazoa > Chordata > Mammalia > Rodentia > Myocastoridae > Myocastor > Myocastor coypus. The sequence continues at coordinate 28,129 of PVJA010012107.1, forward strand.
TTTATATAACATCATTAAATAAAATCTTTAAAAAATATAAAAAGAGGGGCCAGCGAGATAGCCTAGTGGAATAAGCGCTTGCCTAGCAAACACAGAGTCCTGAGTTCAATCCCTGGCTCAATAAATAAATAAATAAATAAACAAACAAATAAATAAATAAATAAATAAATTTAAAAGAAAGGCGTAGCCTAAACTTTGTGAATGAAAATGTGGAAAACCTTAAAATGTTTTAATAAACAAATCTATTAACAGAAGTATTTCTGTACAATAGAAGTATTTCTACTAAAATCATTAGCATGTGTCAGCTACTTTCCCAACAGCAGCAGTTTACAGGAGAGGTTTGTTTTGTGCCATAGTTTTGGTCCATGGTCTGCTGGCTTTACCCTGGAAATGGAATAACAAGGAAATGTGGCAGCAAAAGTAACTCTGTGAGCCAGTGAGGTAGCTCAGTAGTCTAAAGCGCCTGCTTAGTCAAGCTTTGGTAAGCATGCAGGGACCGGAGATTTGATCCAGTAATCACATGCTGGCCCCAACCCCAGGAGTTGGCTGAATTTGCAAAAACAGAGACAAAGAGAGAGACAGAGAGACAGAGAGAGAGAGAGAGAGAGAGATCTACTGAGCTCAGAATAGCTAGGATAGAGAGGCAGACACAGAGACAGAGCAAGGAGGGGCAGGATCAGTGACAGACCCCTTCAGGGTCATTTCCTGATACCCACCTCCAGCCAGCTTCACCTCCTCAAAGCGCATTCATTAACTCTCCATTGACCCTCTGCTGAGTGTATAAACTTCACGATCCAACCACTCTACACACACACACACACACATACACACACAATTTGGGGGGACATTTTAGATCTAAATCATAACACATGTGAAGAAAAAGAACCTTAATTTATTTAAACTTTGTTTCTTACAGTTTTGGTCAGTATGTAAGACATAATCTTCAATGAAATAAAGCCATCTTATTAATTATTTTAGAGTATCATTCTATATCACATAAGTTAGATTTGCTTTAAGAAGGGAAATATTGTTGTACTGGCCTATGTGGTATCCTCCCTTAATTGACATCCAGACAGATTGTATAGTGCTCTCCCAAATCTCATGTCCACATAGAACCTCAGAAATAAGGCTTTGTCAGTAATGAGGTCTTTATAGATAGAATTAAGTTAAAATTGGATCAGATTAGACCAAAGGGAACCCTAATCCAATGATCGGTGTAGGAGTCAAGCATAGAAGAGTGAGGGTGTGGGTAGTATTTGTGACAGAGGTGACATTTCTTAGCCTGAGTGTGCTAAGAGTCCTTGCTCACAGCCTGGAAGAGTCAAGACAGCGTTGCCCCTGCGTCCTGTAGAGCTCTGCCCATGCCTTGACACCAGACTTCCAGCCCACTATTGTGAAACAGTACATTTCTACTCTGTCAGTTCCCAGAGTTTGTGTTTCTTTCTTGTTCTTCTAGTATGTGGAAACAAATGATTTCTCAGTCATATAGAAATGAAAATGTGCTGGGACAACCTTCAAACCAGTTTGTGCTTGTTTGTTTTACTATCAGGATTTGAAAATCTTATCCTGTGTATCATTTGTCTGGTAGTCTATGTGGAATTATTAGTTTGGCAAAAAAAGTGTTCCTAAGTGAGTTATATAATTCAGGAACATGCTTTGTAATCTGAAGAAACATTTTCTACATTGAGGAAATTCTCATACCTTTTAATGTATTAGTATGTTTTTAAAATGTTCTTCCTAAGGATGTAACTTTATGGTCTATCCTATTCATTTGATTGCACAATGCCTTTTTTTAAATGAAAAAATTGACAACCACAGAAATTGCTACTCAAGTGCACGATTAAAGAATGGAAGCCTATACCGTACAATTTGAAGAATAATTAAGCAAAATTGGATAACTGCTATCTTAATGTAGGTGTCATAAAGAAGGGGTTTCTTATTGCATTTCCTTGTGGACAGGACATTTTTAAACTAGTTCTATTGTAGCACTAACCCTTTGGCCATTTTGAAATGAAGTAACATTATAGGGTCTTGGTTATACTGCTCTTCAACTCATATCCCTTTTACAGAAAATGCAAGATCAAAAAAAAAGTTAACTCTAAATTTCAGCATTCTCATGAACCAAAATAACAATGTTAACAGCTGTAGAGGTGATGTGAAGACAGATTAAAATGACATGTATGAAGAGGATGCTCAGGGCTGGCCAAATAGCTAAGCAGATTAAACTGTCTGCAAGCAGACACATGGGCCAGGAGATCGATCCCTGGGCGTGCAGTGAGGCACACTGAGACAGCCATCGAGACTGGGCGTGGTGGTGTGTGGCATGTAATCCCAGCTCTTAGGAGGATATAAATAGGCAGATCACTAGGAGTCCAATCTAGTAGTGAAACTCTGAACTCCCTGTAGGTCCTTTCTGAAAATACAAAAAGAGAAAAAAAAAGAGGATGCTCAGATCTGATCTGAACACATGCTTTTTACTTTTATTTTTAATTTAATTAATTAATTTATTTTTTGATACCAAAGATTGAACTCAGAGCCTTATGCTTGGCAGGTGGGTGTGTAAACCATTGAGCTACCTCCCTAGTCCCTCACATTATGCTTAATATGCATTACTCCCTTTCCAGACCCTGTTTTCCTATATATTCTTTTATTTTTAGACTATGCTAAATAAATCTGTATTAAATAGATGAGTAGAATAGTGAAATTTAAATTTTAGGAATTTGATTATAGGATCTTACAGGGAAGTGGGTTGTGTTATTTCAAAATTACACCTTTTTAAGTGAAACATACTTTGTGCTTGTGAAGTTATGTATCATGACTCAAATTATACCATATGGAAAGGAGGAACTGGGTAGATGGATGATACAGCTATAGACAAAGGTAAATGCTTTCTTCATGGCTTACAGCACGCCTCTCTCGTATTGGCATTAATTGTGCTAGAGTGTGCATGGGAAGCTGCTCACAGACCTATCTGCTCTGCCTCTCCCTTGGCATCTATGAAAAGAAACGAAATATGAATTTGAAGATTTTTCCTTTCCCCTAGTGGTGTGAAATTCAAATAGCTTAGGCTCATTTGTTCTATTGTCCTACTGATAGGTCAGAATTAAACTTCCTGAGAAACTTATCTCTAAAGTCATAGTAAAGATTAAAAACTAAAAATGTGATTTGCATCATACAGATTCATGAAATAATGTTGATAGGACTTTTCTTTTTAAACAAATCTGTTTCAGTACCACCCATTATTTCTTTATATAACTGGTTTTCTTTGATGTTGGTGTGTATGGTAATTGGGTTATTATGAGCTACTAATTTTCCAAAATGAAGGCAGTAAACTATTTTGTAATTTTTAACAAAAACATTTCAGTGAGAAACAGAATAAATAAGATCTGAAAAGTACAATAGATATTGGGTATTGGGAAGAAACTGTTCAAAAGAAAAGACAAACTAAGGGGTGAAGGGTAAAGGAAGAAACCGAAAAAGAAAAAAAAAAAGTATATACAAGATGTTTATAGTAGTCATGTAGCTAGTTTCTCTTAGATCATTGAAATGAAAGGTTTGTTCTAGTGTTGTTTGCGCAAGATTTCATGTTTGTATCTTGTACTCTGAATAGCCACTAGGAAAGACAATGATACACAGTATGCCAATTATTGTAACTGTCCTACTAATCTGTTTTGAGACTGTTTCATTGTTACGTTTATCTTTTTTAAAAATAACTAATTAAAAGTAGAACAAAAAATTCAAATTTTAGACTAAGGACCTGAGTTTTCTCAGTTCTCTGATATACTTTAATATTCTGATCTAACCTGTTTCAGGAAAGAAAGAAATTACAGTCTCAGATGGATTTTTTTTTTTTTTTTTTTGTCTGTTTGAGACAGGGTCTTGCTATGCAGTTCAGACTGGCTTTGATCTCACTTTTGTAGCCTAGGCTGGTCTCGAACTCACACCGATCCTCCTGCCTCAGCCTCCTGAGTGCTGGGATTACAGATCACAGGCGTGCGCCACCACGCCCAGCTTCAGAACGAATTTTAACAGTTAGAAAGTACCATCATTTTGATTTGGTGATAGAAATTATGAAGGAAAAACTTTCTCTGGTTTTGAAAACATTAAAAGTAGTCTGTTCAGGTAAATAATTTTCTGAAGCATATCAGTGCTGATTCTTTCATAAATGTAAAAATTTAGAAGATTCCTTTAAAAGCTAAATATAATCATTTAAGCTCTTGTGCATTTTTTTGGCTAGTATATTAGTGGGAAACGTGATAAAATAAGCTTTAATTTTACTAGTTTTAAATACCCAAAAATAGTGTAGCAGGAAAGATAAGACAGTTTTTCATAATGTTCACCTTATTAACTTTAGTGAACATAGAATGTATTTTATGTTTTCAACATTTTTTGTGACTTATGCAGAGTAGACTCATAAAGGAACAGCAATTTTAACAATAAGTGCACAAGCATTCAGAAATTCTTAGTATCTTGTGTAATATAATAAATTCCTTGGGCTGAAATTCTTGTGAATCCTGGAGAATATTCATTTGTTTCTCTTTGACCACTGCTGGAGAGGGATCCCTTAGTGTTCTGATGGTAGAATCATTCTTAGTCTGATTTAGATAAAATTGTGTTAAAGCTTTCAACACTTTTTCAAAAGAGAATTCTTTAAGACAAAAATCTTTTCCAAATACATATTGACATGTAGCAATTGAGTCTTCTCAAACTTGTTTTGTTTGTTTGTTTGTTTGTTTTGGACAATATATCACCTATAATTACGGTTTTACAGTGTTTTAATTCAATTATAATCAGATGAAAATTAATAAGTATAATTTCTGAACATGTTACTACCTGTGATTAGTCATTCTTTACTTTTATATTGTATAACACAGACATACTTAAAATTAAGAATTAAAGATTTCTTACAGATATACTTCTATGAGATTCAGCCCTTATACCACAGCCCTCAATTTTATGACATCCACACTTGCATTTTTAGCCTAATAATTAACTGCAGCCTTTTAAAGAAATATTAATTATTCCTACCATGCAGGAAATGGGCGAAAAAAGGAACTCAAGCAATGTGAATCATAACATATCCAAAAGAACTCCTGGGAAATACTTTCCCATTCTACACAATTTAACAAATTTAATTTTCATAACATACAATAAATTAATTCATCCAATTATATCTTTCACAATACTTTTCTGTCTCACAATTTATACATTTCTGTATGAAAGTGTTATAAAAATAATTAAGATAATTAATGACAACTTCTGTTGGGCAACATTTCCCAGGATAAACACTATTGCAGGATATTTGAAGGTGAAGTCCTAAAAAGCAGTGAGGAAAAAAAAGAGAAGTAATAAATTATAAAGACTAAATCGGTATCTGGGGGCAAAAATATTTGTAGCTCTAAAGTTTCTATTCATTAATTTTCCAACTGAGACTAGAACACTGGATAAATAAACTAACATATGCCACAAAAACATCTGCATAGAACAAACCAAAATAGGTTACATAAATGCTGCTGTCAGGACAGTGTTGTAATGTTTTTATACAACATGATAGGGCGAGATCATTGTGATTTTAAATTGCATACCTGAAAGATAACATATTTCCTTGTTTTCTAACATGTGAGTGGAAATGTTTTCCAGATACCCTCAGCGGACGCTGTGATTTTGAGTTTGACCTTTGTGCATGGGAGCAGGATCAGGACGATGATATAGACTGGCGTCTTAAAGTCAGCAGCATCCTCGAGGACAGCACAGAACCAGCTGTGGACCACACTCTGGGAAATTCCTCTGGTCATTACATCTTGATCAAGAGCTTTTATCCACAGCAGCCTTTGAAAACAGCGAGAATATCAAGTCCAGTGATAAATAAGAGAAGTAAAAACTGCAAGGTATGGGGAAAAACAGAAACAAAACACACAGATATTTTAACAACTATGATAAAGTCACAGACAAAATAAAATGATGGGGGTCAGAGAAAATATGAGTTTGAATTTGCTCATCTTGCTGTGTGCTAAAGAGCACATAGGAAGTAAGAAACAAAAAGAAAGCTAGCTAGGAAGACTGAAATCACTGAATTTTAGAAAACTCAGTTCATTTAGGGCCACAGAAGACACACACACACACACACACACACACACAAGCAAAATACTAGTGAGTTCTCCTCAGTGATTGAGTACTTACTGTACCATGAAAATAAAAATGAAGCACTAGGTAATGTATAACTAAATATCTCTAATAATTAATAGTACAAATAGAATGGCAATAACAAAGGTAGAGAAGCCTTTAAGAGAAAGGACAAGCCAGGCGTGTTGGCTCACGCCTGTAATCCCAACACTGGGAGGCTGAGGCAGGAGGATTGGTGCGAGTTCGAGACCAGCCTGGGCTACAAAAGTGAGCTCAGGACCAGCCTCAACTGCATAGCAAGACCCTGTCTCAAAAAGACAAAAAAAAAGACAAAAAAAAAAAAAAAGAGAGAAAGGACAGAGCAAATGTGATCTTAAGAATGAATTTCTGTAGACAAGAAGAAAACATTATTGGTCCTTTGCGTGTGAAAATTTGAAGAAAGTATTTCTGAAACGCTTAAAGTATGAAAAGGGATTTGGGCCCTAACAGAATCACATGGTGACTATTTTTAGGGTTTTTTTGTTTGTTTGTTTGTTTACATTGTCTTTTGCTTGGCTCTTTTTTAAACGATTTGAGTCAGCTAAATTAGGAACTAGATTTACTTTTCTACAAATGTAAATTAAATACTTGGGGAAGACTTCACAGGGGACTTAGTTAGCAGAGGGTGGTACTTAAATAGACTTGCTATTGTTCATATTTGTGGTGAGAAGCAATCTACACAAAATCTGAGCACATGTATTTTAACTTGAATGTGCTTCAATGTATGTATGAACCACACACACACACACACACACACACACACAAAGCCAACTACACTTGGAAAGTTTCTAGTTGAGCAAATCAAGTTTACTGAAAATTGTGTCACTTTACCTTTATTGTCTTCAATTAATCCTATCCTGCATATCTATGGCTATTTTATTTCTTAATATGTGTGAAACTTTAGTCTACCTACAGCTTTTCTGTCTCAACTTGAACTGATTCTATCAATTCTCCTAGAGCAAAATCCTGAAAATAACTTAATCATTGAAGGTGAACAGAGAAAACTGTCTGTGGACCAGAATGAAAGCATTCAACCATGGAATAACATTAAACTTTTAGTTGAATCTTAATCAAATATATACTTTCCTTTTCGTGTGTGTATTTTTTTATGTATTTAGGACAGGGTCTACAGAGTCTACCTATGTAAATTCAAGTCATAGTGACTCTGCTGTTTTCAGTCTCCCCAACACTAGGATTACAGGTGCATACCACCATGCCCAGTCTCAGTTTCGTCTCAGTGTACCCTGGGGAAGGGGGAGCAGCACAGTAAGCCAGGGATCAAACCCTGGCTGCTGGGCTCCACCTGAGCAGGTGCTTTAGTCCACTAAGCTATCTGGACAGCCCTCAGATATATACTTTTCTTATGTTTTAGTGATTTTCGAATTATTTGATACTTTCTCAAATAAAATCCACCCATAACAGATTATGTATAGCCTGAGTCTATATCTATTAATCTAAGTTTATGTATCTTTTTTTTTTATCTTAATTATTTTTTTTCAATTTTTTTTATTGTTTAAATTTAACAATGGTTATATTACACATATTCATCATCAGATCAGTTTAGATTCATACATACAGGTATATAAGATTGATCAAACAATTAAACATTAACCTTTCTAAATCCACATTACTTCTTTTTTTTTCTTTTTCCCCTTCTTTTCTTTGAAAGTTGACATATTGCATATTGTCCTCACAATCATTCTATAGAGTGCAGTGTGTGGGCATGACTCACCTCCCTATTGATGTTGCATAGAAAAAAGAAAGAAAGAACAAAAATGGAAAGAATATACTTCTCTTTGGACTAAGAGGAAGCAGATCTCAAAGGTTTTGCAATTGCAGTGTGCCACCAGTGAAGCTTGTGATGTTCGAGGCTATTGAATCTAAGCCTCCTAAAGCTCATCTCACCAATCTAGCTCTGCGTTCCATGCATTGTAATTAAGGATTTTTTTCTATTTTCTTGCTCGGTGGTCAAGGGCAAGTTGAAGCAAGACCTGTACAACTAAACATTCAATTTTTTTTTTTTTGTATCTTCCAGGGTCAAACCCCCTCAGGATTAAGTTTGAGACCATAGGCAGTACTTTGTAGAACTGTTGTTAGTGTCAGCCTTTGGCATGAGTCACGACCATTGCTTGGCCATTTTGCTTTCTGTGAAAGCCTGAGAGAATGCTTTTCTCTGGGTGACTCTCCTTAGACGCACTGCAGTTCATTCATCCCTTTCCTCTGAGGTCCCATAATCTCCTTGACCAGGAAATTTGGGACACCTCTGAGTTATAGGATATTACCGCACAGGTTCTCTTATATCCTGGGTCTTTATTGACCTGGAAGGGCGAGGGCCAAAATATTGGCTATCCTTATAGCCCTTCTTTTTCTCCAATTGTTGGTCGGTTAACTTACATTCTCAACCCTGCAGCAGAAAAGCTTTGTGATACTATTATTCTATAACATAGGTACTGGGCTTATCATCACTGGCTTTCTGAGTATCAAATATCTTTGACTTAGCTTGTAAATGATATTTTCTGACCATCATTGATATTCCAATAACTTTCCATACAATGTGATATAAGCAGTTACACAATTTTGACACAGATATTTGGGAATTCAAGGAAATACAAAATTGTAGCCTATCAAGACTATGGTTTTTGGCCCAGTCTCTTATTTTCAAGTACTACTCTTGAGAGAATGACAGCAACTGAGTTTACACCAGGAGCAGTACATATCAAAAAGACAAGAGTGACATGCATTCCAAACATAATTTCAGCATTACATTGTGCTATAATCAATATGCTGAACCTTTTGAAGGTTCTTGAGACCAATATCTGATTCATCCTATGTACATAAGTGTATGGTTATGCTATTGATGTTTTCTGCTTTGTCTGCTTCCAGTCACTTCGTTATTTAATCCACAACACATTCAGCTGTGTTATGACCTTAAGTTCTTGTTTTCTTCTTTAAAGTTCTTATATTAGGGAGACTATACAATATTTACACAGATAGGTCTGATTTATTTCACTAATGAGTATATGTTCAATATACATCCATTTATATATGAAGTCTTCAAACTTATCATTTTTTATGGATGAGTAGTATTCCATTGTATAAAAATATCACATTTTTTTAACAATTCTTCAAATGATGGACATTTTGGTTGTTTCCAAGATTTGGCTATTACAAATTGGGCTGCTATAAACATAGGTGCACAGATATCGCTATGGTATGAAGTTTTCAGTTCTTCTGGGAAAATTCCCAGTAGGGGAATAGCTGGATTGAACGGAACTTCCAATTCTAGTTTTGTAAGGATCCTCCACAATGCTTTCCATAATGGTTGCACCAATCTGCATTCCCACCAGCAATGGAGAAGGGTTCCTTTTTCCCCACAGCCTCTCCAGCATTAGTTGCTGGTTGATTTCTTTATGATAGCCATCCTTACTGGGGTGAGGTGGTATCTAAGTGTTGTTTTGATTTGCATTTCACGAATAGCTAGCGATGGGGAGCATTTCTTCATGTATTTGTAGGCTTGCTGTATTTCTTTCTCTGAGAAATGAATGTTCATCTCAGATGCCCATTTTTCGATTGGGTCTTTGAATTTTGGGGCCCTAATGGTTTTTAGTTCTTTGTTGATTCGAGATAGAAGACCTTTGTCTGAGGGCTTGTTAGTTAAAATCTTTTCGAAATTTGTGGGTCGTCTTTTCACTTTGTTAGTGATTTCCTTTGACATGCAGAAACTTCTTAGCCAGAGGAGGTCCCAATTGTTGATGCTTTCAAGTGTTAAACGTGCAATTTGATTTCCATCCATGAACTCTTTGCCTACTCCGATGTCATCAAGATTTCCTCCCACTTTCTCTTCCAGGAGATTTAATGTTTCACTTTTAATATTTAGATCTTTAATCCATTTCGACTTTATTTTCGTGCATGGTGATAGACTAGGGTCAAGATTTAGTTTTTGGCATGTACAGAGCCAATTTTTCCAGCACCATTTGTTAAAGAGGCTGTCTTTCTTCCAATACATATGTTTGGCCCCTTTGTCAAAAATAAGGTGGCTGAGTGTGTTTGTATTTGCTTCTGCATCCTCTAGTCTATTCCATTGATCTTCAGGTCTATTCTTTTGCCAATACCATGCTGATTTTATTACTGTGGCTTTGTAGTACAACTTTAGGTCAGGAATTTAATGCCTCCTGCCGTACCTTTATTGCCGAGAATTGTCTTTGCAATTCTGGGTCTTTTTTGGTTCCAAATAAATTTTTGGAATGACTTTTCCAGCTCTGTGAGGTATGTCAGTGGTATTTGGATAGGAATTGCATTAAATCTGTGCAACAATTTAGGGAGTATGGCCATCTTCACAATGTTGGTTCTTCCTATCCAGGAGCAGGGAATATCTTTCCATTTCCTGAGACCTTCTAAGATCTCTTTTTTCAGAGTACTTTAGTTTTGATTGAAAAGGTCTTTTACTTCCTTAGTTAGGTTGATTCCTAAGTATTTCATTTTCTTCGGTGCTATCATGAAAGGCACTGTTTCTCTAATTTGTCTCTCAGTGTGTTTGTTTTCTGTATAGAGGAATGCCACTGACTTCGGTGTGTTGACTTTGTAACCTGCTATGTTACTGAATTTGTGTATTAATTCCAGTAGCTTTTTGGTGTAGTTCTTTGGGTCTTCTAAGTAGATTATCATGTCATCTGCATATAGTGAAAGTTTTACTTCTTCTTTACCTATTCTTATTCCTTTTATTTCTCTTTTTTGTCTAATGGCTGTAGCTAGTGACTCCAGAACTATATTGATTAGAAGTGGCGATAGGGGGCATCCTTGTCTTGTACCAGATCGGAGAGTAGAAGACTTCAGTGTTTCCCCATTTAGAATTATGCTAGCTGTTGGATTGTTGTAGATGGCTTTTATCAGGTTGAGGTAGAGGCCCTCTATTCCAATTTTCTGTAGGACTTTGAACATGAATGAGTGTTGCACTTTATCAAAGGCCTTTTCGGCATCAATTGAGACGATTCTGGGATTTTTGGTCTTGGTTCTGTTGATATAGTGTATTACATTTATAGATTTGCGTATATTGAACCATCCTTGCATCCCTGGGATGAATCCTACCTGGTCGTGATGTCTAATCTTCTTGATGATTTGTTTTATTCTAATGGCTAGGATTTTATTGAGAATTTTTGCGTCAATGTTCATGAGAGAGAATGGCCTGTCGTTTTCTTTTTTAGTTACATCTCTTTCTGGTTTTGGTATCAGTGTGATACTTGCCTCTAGGAATGATTTTGGAAGGATTGCTTCTTTTTCAATCTCATTGAAGAGTTTGAGGATTATTGGGGTTATGTCTTTTCTAAATTTCTTGTAGAATTCAGAGGTAAATCCATCGGGTCCCAGACTTTTCTTTGTCGCTAGGCTTTTTATTACATTTTGCATTTGATTGGCTGTTATTGGGTTGTTGAGAATTTTAATATCTTCTTGATTCAATTTTGATAATTTGTACCTTTCTAGGAATCTGTCCATTTCATCTGTGGCTTCAATTCTGTGAGAGTAGAGATTCTCAAAGTAACTATTTATGATTCTCTGTATCTCTGCTGGGTCTGTAGTAATTTCACCCTTTTCATTCCTTATTGCTTAGATTTGAGTCCTTTCTTTCCTCTTTTTGATAAGGTTAGCTAGGGGCTTATCAATCTTATTTAATCTTTCAAAGAACCAGCTTTTGGATTTATTAATTCTTTGTATAGTTTTCTTTGTCTCAAT
>PVJA010012107.1:40117-52954 GCA_004027025.1 Myocastor coypus
CTATGAATTTCCCTCTGAGAACTGCTTTCATTGCATCCCACAAATTCCGGTAGGTTGTGTTTGAATTTTCATTAAATTGTAGATACTGTTTTATTTCTTCTTTAATTTCATCTGTGACCCATTGGTTGTTGAGAAGAGTGCTGTTTAGTTTCCATGTAGTCCTGGAATTCCAATGGTTTCTTTCATCATTTATTTCCAACTTGATTGCAATGTGGTCAGATAGAATGCATGGGATAATTTCTGTTTTCTTGCATCTACTTAAGCATGATCTATGGACTAATATATGATCTATTTTAGAAAATGTCCCATGTGCAGCTGAGAAGAATGTGTATTTTGAGGTGGTTGGATGGAACACTCTGTATATGTCCACTAAGTCCAATTTTTCCAAGTTCTGATGCAGTTCTGCCACTTCTTTGCTGATTTTTTGTTTGCTTGACCTATCTTTTTTGGATAAGGGAGTGTTGAGGTCTCCTGTTAAGATTGTACTATTGGATATGAGATTTTTCACGTCCATTAAGGTTTGTTTTGTATAGCTTGCTGCCCCCAGGTTGGGTGCATACACATTTATGAGTGTTACCTCTTCATCATGAATTTTTCCCCTAACCAGTATGTAGTCGCCTTCTCTGTTTCATTTGATCAGTGTTGGTTTGAAGTTTAGACTGTCTGCAAAGAGGACTGCTACCCCTGCTTTTTTTTTTTTAGGTGCTGGAGCATGTAGTATTGTTTTCCAACCTTTAACTTTAAGCCTATGAGTTTCTTTACAGGTTAAATGTTTTTCTTGTATTCAGCATATTGTTGGGCTCTGTTTCCTTATCCACTCGGCAAGCCTACTTCCTTTGTTTGTAGAATTGAGTCCATTTACATTTATGGTTATAATTGAAATGTATTGACTTATGGCTGACATGACTCTTATTCATTAGTGTTTACCAATTTTTCCTCCTATTTTTAGTTGGTTACTCTATTTGGTGGGATCCTTCTGTTCTCATTTGTTGAATTCGGGTCATTTTGGTCCCTTTCTAAAATATTTGTTAGAATATTATGTAACACTGGTTTTGATGTCATGAAATTCTTCAACTGTTCTTTGTTATGGAAATATTTCACTTCTCCCTCATACTTGAAGGAGAGTTTTGCTGGGTACAATAGTCTGGGCTGAATATTGTTTTCATGGAGGACTTGAAGCACTCTGCTCCATGCTCTTCTTGCTTTCATGGTTTGTGAAGAGAAATCTGATGTTATTCGGATGGGTTTTCCTTTAAATGTGATCTGTTCCTTTTCTCTAGCAGCTTTTAGTATATTATTCTTCAGCTTCATTTCTAGTATCTTGACTATTATATGTCTTGGTGTGTTTTTAGTGGGGTTGATGTTATTTGGGGTTCTGTAGGCTTAAGTTACCTGAATGTCTGATTGTTTTCTCAGATTTGGGAAGTTTTCTGCTATTACTTCTGCCCATATTCTTTTTATATCATTTGTATTGACTCCTTCTTTCTCATTGATTCCCATTAATCTCACGTTGTTCATTTTCGTATCGTCTTGCAGATGGTGAATTATTTTTTCCTGCATTCTGGTTGTTTTTAAAAGATCATTTCTTACTCTTTCACTGGCTGCAACTGTGTCTTCAAGGTTGGAAACTCTATCTTCATTTTCATTTATTCGGCTCTGCCAAGTTGTTATCGAGGTTTTATTTTCTTGTATATCTCTTTGAAACTGTTTCATGCGATCTATGTCTTTCCTATATTGCTCCGTCAGGGAGTCCATCATTTTTCTTTGCTCCTCTAATTTTTATCGATGTCTTCTTTAATAGTATTGAAGTCTGTCATTATGGTTATCCTTTCTCTCTCTAATACAGAGATTATTTCTGTTCTGTTCTCCTTTCCACTTTTGTGTAGTTGTTCCCCTACTTGGGATGCTATTGATTTAGGCATGTCTTTGTCAACTTTAGATATTATTTCTGCTCTGATATCTTCTATACGTTTCTCCAGCCGTTTTTCCACTTCATGTATTTCGTTTTTTACTTCAGATGTTATCTCTGATCTCAGTTGCTCTATAAGTTTCTGCAGTTTTGTGTCTGCCTCAGATGCTCAGATGCTACTAATTCAGAGGTTTCATCTGTATAATTCTCGTTTTCTTCCATGATAGTATCTTCTGTATTTGGTTTGCGTGGGCACGGGTCCTGAGATTACCTCCTACTCCTTGTTGTTATCATTTTGTTTGGAAGCGACCTCTGCACTTTGGTGGCGTTATGCTGTGTCTATGGGCGTTTGGTCTGGAGACTCCAAGGTGGTTCTTCTACAGATGTTCCTGACTCTTGTGTTGGGCCTCTGGCTGCTAGCTTTTGTGAATCCTGGCAGATGTGGTCTGTAGGTGGAGGTGGAGCTTTAGGATTGAGTAGACCTGGTAGGCTCGTGGACCAGATCAGTTGCCAAACGGGCTATTTGATGGGTTCGGTGCTGGAGCTTGGGCTGGAGGGGTTCAAAAAAAAAAAAAAGAAAAAAAAGGGGGGGGGCGGGGAAAGAGAAGGCAAGCCAAGGATCCTGACCCAGCCGGCGTCCGGGCTAAGCTCCCAGCGGTGCGATTTGGGTCTGGGCTGGAACAGGAAGTTAATCGCGGGAAAGTAGAGGCGGGGCAGAGGGGCGCAGGGAACTTACCCACTGCGGGCGCGCAGGCTCAGCTCCCAGGGGTGCGATTTGGGTCTAGGCTGGAACAGGAAGTTAGTCGCAGTAACGCAGAGGCGGGGCAGAGGGGCGCTGGGAGCTTACCCGCGGCGGGAGCGCATGCTCAGCTCCCAGCGGTGCGATTTGGGTCTGTTAGGAGTTCTGAAAATTGTAAATTAATTTCAGTTAGAAATCTGATTAATGATTAAGTGTGAAATATATAAAATTCCATCTTGATTTCTAAGGTTTTCTGTGTAGATTTTTTCATGCTGTAATAACTAAGGATTTCATCTACCTCTATTTCCCTAGCCCTAAAATATAGTCCCCACTTTTAAGTAACTGTAAGTGAATAGTGCACTATACTTCAAACCAATTTTTTAAAAAATTTATGATGAATGATTTTTTCATAAATTTTTATGATATAGATTAAATATGGAGAGATATAGAAAGGTCATGGTAAGAATTACTGGATCTCATATTCCAAATGTGTGGGTTAAATAAGCACAGTGACCTCACAATTTTTTAGGAGATTCACTTCTGCTCTTTCACTTTGTTGAACACCATTAAGTGTAGAAAATTAACACCCATCCCTTTTCAAGGGTAAGTGAATGGGGCAATGCAGACAGAGATGGATGGGAAAAGAGATGAAATATCTTACAGTGAGAATGTCCAGCGAAAGCACAGACTGTCTTCCAGAGAAGAATAATATTCAGTAGGCATGTATGCACGCTTGCTGCCCTGTGACTGGGTTATACTTTCATTGAGTGTTCTAGAAATTGATATGTGGGTTTTATTGGCATATTATCCTGATGTCACCATTCATAAATTAACTTTAAGAACTGTCCCTTGAGATGTAAAATATATACCTCACCTCTGCTGCACAAGTAGGGCTAAGCAGAATTGTGTGCTGATCACAGGGGTGACTAAATGGGGTCCAGAGGGAAGGGTGCCACCCAGGGGAGCCTGCATAACCTCTGCTCACAGGGGAACCACAGTACCTTTTCATTTCTCACCCAAGTAGTGCAGGGCATGTTTCAGCAATTTAAGTTAAACAGGCATAGTGTTCTAACTGGAAAGTCTCTCAATAGAAAACATATTTTGAAATTTAGGAGGATACTTGGAAATTTCATCAGCTAGGAAATTTGAGCGGTTCACATATGTTTAGTCCCTGTGGTTTTTGGGTCATGTACTGAAAACATTATTTAATGACATTTATATTTTATGTTCTCTTTCCTTTTATCAGGGGTGCAGGATACATGACTGCTAGAACTTTAATAATGTATTTTTATGTGAAAATCACTGGTTTCTCTCATTTGCCCAAATGAAAGACAGAAACCTTGAAAAGCTCTGAATTCCTATTGTTCTTAACTCATTCTGCTACTTCCTTTCTCTTGTGGTGTATCATCAATAAAAGAAATCTAGTAAACTTCTTGAACATGTTGAAATATTAATTCCTCCAAATTTTTTAATCAATTTTTACATTGGGAGAAATTCCCAAGGGTGCTCTTCTTAGGCTCATTTCTAGTATTTCAAGTAAAATTTTCATAAGTCCTGTCCTGCTGATCTAGCTAGAGTAGAACTATGAAGTTTTCTACAATTTTAACAAAATGATTTTACTCTTCCCTGTGTCACCATAATGATGCTCATCTAGGCATGAAAGCAGGGTCCTCCTGACCTAATCAATCCCTTCTCTTCACACTGTTGTTCTGGGATTAAATCTCCCACACGTGTGCTCAGTGGGATATGTTCAGACAATAGCGTAAAACAATCTTGCTTTTAGATGTCACAAAAAAAGAAGTGAATTCAGTTTATTTCTTATAGTCAAATTTCTATTCAAACCTTACTGAACCACTTTTTATACAATACAAAATGTGACCCAAGACTGACCTAACTTGACTCAGCCTTAATGTAATCACAGAACACCAGAATATACCCCAAAGTCTCCATTTCCTTCCACATCTGTTAATAAAGGAGAGATCAATGAAATATAATTAAAATAAAGTAGAATTAATTATATTCATCACATGCAGTGTTCCTTTTCTTGCCTGCAGATAATTTTTCATTATCACATATATGGAAACAGCCTTGGGGCCCTGACGTTGTTCCAGGTGACAGTCACAAACCAGGTGAAGGTTTTACTTAACTTCACCGAGGAGCAAGGAAATTTCTGGAGGAGAAAAGAATTGTCACTGATTGGTGATGAGGACTTTCAACTCATATTTGAAGGCAGAGTTGGAATAGGCCACCACGATCATATTGCACTCGATGACATTTTGCTTACCAGGAACTGCCTATTATCGCACAACTCCATGAAAGAGAAACCAGCTCTTTCTCTTCCGACAGGTAATGTCTGAAATTGTGTTTGCTTGGTGTGTTCGCGGAGTGAATAAGGGTATGGGAAAAAAATGGGGGAGTGACATAAATGCCTAATGATTTGTTACTTTAACAAGAATAAAAACACTTTGTACCCAAAATAACGCCTTCCTAAGGCTTTGCTCCTAAGAAATGTGTCCCTAATTTTCTGCAATGTCTTTAATATTTGCCAGTTTCTGACCTCTCTATTAATTCACTTTCCTCATAGATAAAATACAACTCATGTGTTTGCAATGTGATTCAGAATTGAGGCTGTTTCCGTATCTATAAAGCAGAGAGGATATCCAGCTAAATTTCTAAACTTCTGAGGCTCCTAAGAATGAAAATAAACAATTGTTTACTTAATTAACTTAATCTAATGTCTCTATATAGTAGACACATATTCAATAAAAATAAACATTTTACATTATCTCTTACTTTTGGCATTTTACCGGTATTTGGAAAGTGATGTAAGCATATGTCAATATCATTTGTTTTAGTAAAATTACTTTCTTGTGGAATATAGGCATACAATTAATTCATTGTATATTTTTAACCTTGTTATTTATTGAAAAGCTCTCATTTTGGTGTCTAACGAATAATGTGTCTATGCATGTGTCTTAGTTATTCTTCTCTTGTTGCTGAGACAAAGATCTCTTCTTTTTTTGTTTACCTTTTCTCTTTCCTCTTCATTGTTGAATCCTTAAGTTCCATTTCTGTCTGTATTACTATATCTGTTATACTTTTTAGGTTTTCTTTTTTCATTCATATTCTTACACTAGGGAGATAATACAATATTTACACAGTGTTGGTCTGGTTTATTTCACTTATGAGTATAGCCTCAAATTGCATGCACTTACCTACGAAGCCATTGAGTTTATTTTCTTTATAGCTGAGTAAACTCCACTGTATAAAAATAACGCATCTTTTGCAACTGTTCCTCAGGTGACGGACCTCTTGGTTGTTTCCTAGACATGGCTATCACAAATTGTGATATACAGCAGGAATTTAAACAATGCTTAGTGTGTAATTATCACTGTTTCTTTTTTTTTTTTTTTTTTTTTTTTTTTTTTTTTTTTTTTTTTTTTTTTTTTTTTTTTTTTGTCTTTCTTAATCCTGCCTCTTCATTGCTAGGGAAATTATGAAACCAAGCAATTCTTTTTACCTTTTAGCAATTGATAGAGTAGTTACTCAAATAAATTTCTTTAAATCATCCATCCTAGTACACTAGCTGCTCTTCCTTCCCACATCCCACTCCTTATGTAGCCATTCAGCTTCCATTTACTCTGCCCTTCCCTTCAAAGAGCTCTTACAAAAGTCCCAAAGTGGATTTGCCTAATGTGTTTAATCTCTTATTCACGAGAAAGATGAAGAGGAATTAGCTGTCACAATAAAAATACCCAGGTAGATTGACGTGACAGACCCTGGTGACTAAAGGAGACAAAGACGAGATTCAAGTGATTGAAAGTTTTAACTGTGGGAACCCTTGTACAATATCACTAAGTAGAGAAATTGATGACTTGACTGACATGCAAATAAGGAAGAAAAAAGTTCAATTGTATATATAGGCGTACTCTACAATGTTTTCCACATTGATACCTTCCCAATAGAATATATTCTGATTATTTTATAAATCATACTTCAGACACTTCATATAGTGAATATTTCTCATTTTCCTGTCTTTTTGGCAAATATCTTTATTAGAAAAATACATTGAAGCCGGGCGTGGTGGCGCACGCCTGTAATCCCAGCACTTGGGAGGCTGAGGCAGGAGGATCTGTGCGAGTTTGAGACCAGCCTGGGCTACAAAAGTGAGCTCAAGGCCAGCCTGAGCTGGATAGTGAGACCCTGTCTCAAAAAGACAAAAAAAAAAGAAGACAAAAGAAAAATACTTTGATATCACACAAACCCTTTAGAGAACACTTTTCATGTGATACACTGTACAGAAAAAATATACAGTGTTCCACTCCAAATACAGTTGCTAGATAATGATGTTTTGAAACTTTCACAGAGGCTGTTTTGAAACGTACAGAGCATGTTTCTCATGGATGCTGCAGTGATAGCTTTTCCTTTGTTTTTTCAGCCACGATCCACAATTTGGAGAGAAAAAATAGATCAGTTTGCAAACTGAAAGATAGGATTTTTTTTTTTTACATAGACTTGCACTGACCATATAAGAACACACATTAGTCAGTTCAAAGCAACTTATAACTAGCCTGTTTCTCCCTTACCTTGGATGGTACAAAAACAACTGAACTGAATGAAATTCAGTTCTTTGCTCTTCACTTCACATAAATTATTGTTTGTTCTGGTAAATTGCTTGAGCAGCTATTTGTGAAAAGACTTTAATTTTGGCATCTTCATTGCCTTTCCAAAGAAAGTCCATTTAAATATGTGCATGCGCTAGCTACATTTTAAATATTTTCAGTGACTTAGACTGCATACATAAGCACACTACTATTTCTTAAATACTTAGTAATTTAATCTCTGTGCATAGAACAATAAAGTATGATGTGAAACTCCATTTTCTTGTAATACAGGTAGTATTTTAATATTCTAGAAATTATATTATATAGTCTTGTCTGAATATACAACTGATTTCAATTTATAATGATGTTACATCTTATTTCAGATAAATTAAAACTTTCAATGTAATATTCTTCATGAAAAATGTTCACATTACAGATTTGATGTCAGTACAAACCTCAGTAGCACAATTACTATATACTGCTTTCTGAAAGTTATGAAAAGCCTAGTTTATATTTTCTAGCTCTCTGTGCAAAGTTTTAAGGCCATTATGTGCTGTTATTTGATACCATATCTTATTTTATAAACAGTGTTAGGTAGCACTTAAATAAAATACCTATACAGTTAATTGTTTAGGCACATATGTGTGTCAATTTACATATATGTTCTGTGATTTTAAACTGGTATATTATAGAGCTCACTGTCTTAGGCAATGCTTCCTGGCCCCCAGGTTCATGATACAAGATGGTAATGAGAACCTTCTGGGTGGTAGGATATAGAAAGGGGTAAAGCAATTGACTAAGGAACAAAGCAGACCTTCATACCTCTAAGAAACTTTTCTGAAGGCTACCACAAGGCACTATTAGCCAGCACCTAGTCACACAGTCAGAATACAAATTTCTGGTGAAGGAACTCTGGCAATCATACACTCAGCAAAATTTGTAAAAAAAAAAAAAAAAAAAAAAAAAAAAAGTAGAGGGCAGTTAAGAAGGACAGAAAGCAGTTCCTGTCACAGTATGGAAATAACACACCGTAGACTAAAAGCCAAAAAGAAATATTCACACACTATGGCCCTACATGGTTTCTATGTGTGGACAGGGTGTTTAGCAATAAACTTCTTTTTGACTAGAGAGAGACAAAAAGGGGGGGAGCAGGCAAGATGGCTCATCAGTGTAAAGCTCCTGCTTAGGAAAGCTAAGGCAACCCCAGACCCATGGTTTGATCACCCATACCACATGCTGCACCAGCCCCACCCTCAGGGCAGGCTGAGCCAGCCATAATATAAAAATATAAAAATAAATAAATAAATAAATAAATAAATAAATAAATAAATGAATAAATGTTTAAAGGGCTGGAGAGATAGTGCCATAGAAACAAGTGCCTGCCTGGCAAGTGCAAGGTCATGAGTTTGAACCCAGGTCCCCCCCCAAAAAAAATTTGAGGAATTTGGGCTGTCAAGATGAAGGTTTAGCGGTCTAAAGCACCTGCTTAGGAAAGCTTAAGCAACTGCAGAGACCGTGATTTCATCCCCAGCACCACATGCTGCAGTGCCACCTCCAGGGCAGGCTGAGCTGGCCATTAAAAAAAAAAAAAAACAGAGAGAGAAAAAAAAATTGTGATAAGCTACAACGTTCATAGCCACTACGAAG
This sequence comes from Myocastor coypus, assembly GCA_004027025.1. Lineage (NCBI taxonomy): Eukaryota > Metazoa > Chordata > Mammalia > Rodentia > Myocastoridae > Myocastor > Myocastor coypus. The sequence goes on from PVJA010012107.1 coordinate 49,017, forward strand.
AACCAGTCGTGTAGAAATGCAAGTTATCTTAATTCAGGATGATGCTCTTCTTCATTATATTTTTAATATTTCTAGCAATAGATGCAATGCTATTGACAGATTATGGATAAATTTGTTATTATTAACATTTTTTCAGATGTCAAAGGACAATATCAGGGATACATGAATAGTACAAGAAATAGTGGATTATTATTTCTGAGTGTTTTTTGCAATTCTGGTATGCCATAAATAAGTAAGCAAACTTAACATTGATAGAAATTCATATATAGTTTGTTTTAAGTGGATTTCAACTTTGTTCAGTGTTTACCCACACCATGTCACTATTGAAAATTAATAATAGTAAAATGTTATTTATTTATTTATTTATTTTGCGGGACCAGGGATTGAACTCAGGACCCTGTGCTTGCCAGGCAAGGGCTTATTCCACTGAGTTATCTCTGACCCCGACAATAGTAAAATCTTTTTTTTTTTTTTTTTTTTTTTTTTTTTTTTTTTTTTTTTTTTTTTTTTTTTTTTTTTTTTTTTTTTTTTTTTTTTTTTTTTTTTTGTGTGTGTGTGTGTGTGTGTGTGTGTTTTCGAGAGAGTCCCACTGTGTAGTTCAGGCTGGTCTCGAATTCACACCGATCCTCCTGCCTCAGCCTCCCAAGAGCTGGGACTACAGGTGTGCGCCACCATGCCCAGCTGACAATAGTAAAATCTTAACCTTAAAATCCTAATACTGTTTAACTTACAATTTTTCCCTTTTTCAACCTGATAATCCTAAGAAATTACTGAAAACCTGAAAGTGAACCTGACACACAAATTTAAAAATATAACTAGACCTTATTGATATTTTTGGTTCCTGACTTCCACTGGACAGTAACAGAAAATATTTTTTATTTAGCTTCTGAATATGCCTAGTTTTTTCACTCTAACTTCAAATTGTCAGGTGAACACCAGATGTTGTAATATAATTCTGCCTGTGAAGCTTGACCTAGAACCTTATCAGCCCAGTAATAGACATTGGATTAATGAAGGAAGGCATTCATTTTGAATAACCCAAAGACTTACTAAACACAAAAGATTTCTTCCCTGTGATTTATCAGGTACATGTTTCAGTGACGATTATCCCAATGAAATGAAATCTGTGGGCGAAGGTGGACCTCCTCCGTTCCAGGTGCTTTCCAAACCCCTTTGACATCACTTTATTTAACAGATGCTTTCCAGATTCAAACGGTATTTCTGTATCTGCTGTGGAATGAGAATAGCTGCACAGGCCGAGTACTAAAACATGAGAACTCAAGTGTTCCAGCGTGGTGGAAAAACCTCAGGCCCTGTCCTTAGCAGATACAGAGCCCACCTTTGCTCCGGTCGTCACCAAATTTTAATGTGGCAAAGGCATTTCTTTTGCTTTTGTCTTTGCTGCTTTCTGCATCTATTTTAAAAACCACATTTTATCTGTTATTTTGTTTTTATAGTTATTTGTAGTAATTAGTACTCAGATAAATTCCTTTTGTTGATGTAAACATGATCAAGAAGTATTATATCTTATCACCAAACTTTACAGCACTTCATGCCTGTGCTCAAAAAGAATGCTGAATTATTATTTGCTGTTTAATCAATATTTTTTCCTGCTTTTGGCTTTAGAGTAACATACAGAGTCCATGCTGACTGTTCCATGTCAGCTGTTTCTCTGTTTTGTGAAAGAATATTCTTTGTTCTTTACGTATAAGACATAGTTCACCTAACTTCTGTCCTAGAACCTTCTTGGTGGAAAAGCTGTGAGTTGTGCATCCATGTGTTGCCTACCTGTGGAGCCACTGACCATTTCTTCCCGAGCTGGATTTGTTTATTTGTTTGAAAGCACAACTTCTGCCTCTTACCAACGGTGTCAAATTTAATGTAGCCATATTCATTGCAGCCTTTGATTGCCTTTTTAATGTTCACATATGATGTAGTACTACCCTGTCCTTCAGCACTTCCATTACTTTTCTTTATTTGTTTGTTTCTCCATCAGTATTCATGGAATTAGAGCTATTTTGTTGATATTTTCAAAGCAAAAGCTGTTGGCTCATTGATCTTTCACTGCTCTTTGCTTTATCTTTTGTTGCTGTCTACTCTCATCTATCTTATTTTCTTCCTTTTGCTGATTTTAGGTGAGTTTGCTCTTCTCATAGCTTCTTCAGGTAGGAACCTAAATGACTGATTTGAAATAATAATTTTTTTCTGAAGCAATCATTTACAAGCATCACTTACCTGCAACTGTTTTAGAAATATCTCATTAAATCTGCTGTACTGTATTTCTATCTTAATAGAACTCAAAATTAAATTCTAATGAATATTATTCTTGAGTCATGTTTTTCTAACAAATGTATTACTGGTTTCAAATACTGGGAATATTTCCAGATTGTCTATTTGTCACTGATTTCTAAGTTGATTCTTTTGTGCCTAGAGAACACATGCGTGACTTCAGCTCCTATTAATTCGTGGAGACCTGGTTTACAGGTGAAATATTCATCCAGGTGCCTTGTTCCCACATCTTAGAAAACAGTATGCATTGTGCTATAGATTATTCTAGTGTTCCCTAAATTTACATCTACTAGGCTAGTTTGCTTGATAATGAGTTCAAGCTTTCTGAATCTGTACTACTTGTTCTACCCATAACTGAAGGTTTATATTAATGCTTTCAGCTCAATTAGTATATTTGTTTATTTCTCCTATTGGTGCTACACAGAGTTAGGTTTTACATTGTGAGATGTTATGTTAGCTTTCTGTTACAATGACACATAACTGAAATAATTTATAAAGAGAAAAAGATTATGTGAGCTCACAATTTTACAAGTTTCAATCCATGTTCAGTTGATCCCATTTCTACTAGCTTCTCATCTTACTGGAGCACATGGCAAAGAAAAATCGCTATGCTTCATAGTCAGAAGGCCAAAGACAAAAGGAAGAAGGAGCTGGACTCCCACTGTCCCCTCCAAGGGCACACTCCAGTAATGAGAAAGCTCCTACGCGAGCCGACTTCTTTAATGTCTATTGTGTCAAAATAGTGCCAGACTAGGTCTAAAGCCTTTACTTATTTTATTATTATTTTTAATGTATCAGTCATTTAGTTTTCTTAGTAAGAAATTTATTTATTTTATTGTATTTTTGGTCATTTTTGAGACAGTCTCACTATGCAGTTCAGGCTGGTCTTGAGCTCACTTTTGTAGCCCAGGCTGGCTTCAAACATGCACCGATCCTCCTGCCTCAGCCTCCGAAGTGCTGGAATTACAGATGTGTGCCACCACAGCCAGCTTAGTAAGAAATTTAGAACACTAATTTATGAGGACAAACTCCATTAGTCAGAGCAAAAATGGATCACAAGTAGCCTTGGAATTGTGGAATAACTTTGATTTTTCCTAAAATCTGAGTCCACAGTTTTCTGATTCACCTTGTGCTGCTCTGAAATCTGGTATCTCTCTTTCTTGGTGTTAAAGATCTCACCCTCCTGATGTCTCGGTTTCCACAGCTTCTTCTGGAAGTAAACATCAGTGAAGTGCTTGGGGATTTTCTTTTTGTAGAGGTGGCAATGACAAATTTCTGGTGTGTTCTTTATAAATGAACATGACTAAGGCTAGGGCTTTTCTTAGTGGAGATGGGGTGGGAAGAGTAAAATTAGTCCAAATAATATCACATTCATAAAATCTTAGCATTGTGGGGCCAGGGAGATAGCTCAGTGAAATAAGTGCTTGCCTGGCAAGCACAAGTTCCTGAATATAATTCCTGGTACTGTAAAAAATAAATAAATAAAATTTTAAGATCATTGCATTTTCTGGGTTAAACTATCTCCTAATATCATAAAATCTCCCTCTCTGTGCCCAAAAGTGTCCCTTGCATAGCTTACTCATTTTCTCTTCTTCTTCTTCTTCTTCTTCTTCTTCTTCTTCTTCTTCTTCTTCTTCTTCTTCTTCTTC
>PVJA010012108.1:0-52866 GCA_004027025.1 Myocastor coypus
CAGCCCTTTAAAAAGTCTTTTTGTGCTCAGTCATTCTGACGTGGACTCATTGTGCCCTAGGGTGGAACCAATCATACCCCAGGACGGGCCCTTGATCCCGTTCTAGGGAGAAATCCAATCATATCCTAGGCAGGCCCGGGTGATACTCCAGGGAAGAACCAATTGTACCCCAGAGTGGGGCTCCCATCAACAGGGAACCCGGCTGCTGAGTCATTCAGCCAAGTTGACACATTGTATCAACCACTACAGCTCCAAACGTCGGTGATGCATCCAACTCCTTTATGCCAGTGCCTTCGTGGCCCAGAGAGCCACGTTGTCCTGCCTGGTCACTTGGTTTATCTTCAAGTCTTCTTCCAGGCCTTAATTTACTCAGTCTCTATAGAATATCTTCTTTCCACACAAGGGTAAGGACAGCATGGCCATGCAGCTCTGTTTGCCGACCCTCACTTTAGGGAAGACAGGGGAAATGGGGCCAAGCAGCCCTTCCTAAAGCATGGAGTGAGGGATCTTAGTCCTGATGGCTAGAACTACCCCACCCCCACGCGCACATCATAGCCATGGCTCTTATCTCTCTGCACTTTATAAAAGATGGGGAGAGGCAATCTAAATGCTAATTTGGCACCCTTTCTTTGTCCCCTCCCGGTTCTTCCAAGCTGTGTTCTGTGTCATTCACCGAGGTCCACCAGCATGGAGCTGGACCAGGAGTGGGGTTTGCATGGATGTTGGTGCAGCTTGGAGTTTATCCATGTGGATGGGCAGCTCTCCAGGAAATGGAGCTTTTGGACCTGAGGGGGTTGTTTTCTGCTTCTTAATGAGCTGCTTCCAGGCAGCTGCCAGGTGATAGCTGTGCATTGGCGATATCTGTAGGGGATTTGATAACAAGAACAGAGACTAATCTCAGTCAGCGCGCCTGCCCATTCACCCTTCAGAGGTCATTATTTATGCAAGCAGCTGAGCTGCTGAGCCAGAGGCTGGGTTGAGAGAGAACGAGGTCACTGTGAGGGCCAGTGTCCCTCTGAACATGTCCATCTTGCATACTGCCCAGTCCTGGCTATACGTGGACTCCTGCAAAGAGCACAGGTTGATATGGTGTGGTCCTGGAGACAAGACAGTCTGCATCAGTCCTGTCCCTCAGGAGCCCTGGGCTCCCTCCAGCACCTGTGATCCAACTCTCTGGAATGACAGGGAATTAGAATGAGCAAAAGAATGCCATGGCAAAGAAGTGGCAGAGGTGGCCGCTGGGCCAGAACAGAACCTTTGTCTTTCCATGCCAGACTGTAGCAGTCTTTTCTGCATTCACCAGAGCACTCCGACGCAGAGCCCCCTATTCTCAGTGTGGCGTGTGGTATAAGAGGGGTATCAACTCTGACTGTAACCTGTTTCCAGGGGTCCAAAGCACACCCACTCACCTGGGTTGTGTGGGGTGGAAGCTCAGAGCCTGTTTTCAGTAGCCTATAGCATGAACCATATTTAAATCTCAGCTCTACAACTTCCTGGATGAGACACACCAGGGCTAAAATACTTAACCTTGGCTTCCTGATCTGCAAAACGGGAATAGTGATTCTTACTTCCCAGAGCTGGAAAGAAGATGAGATGAGCGATCCAGAACTGCTAGCTCCTGCTCTAGCATTTGGTCAGCAGTGACTATGATTAGCTTCGATTCTTATAGCACTGCAAAGCAGGGAGGGTAAATATTGAGTGTCCAATGTAGAATGTACGTTTGTCTCAGGGACAGAGACCGTGTCACCTCTCTTTCCCTTACAATCAGATTAAGTCAGAGATGGTTCTCTTTCTGGTCAATATGTAGTAACCTCCTGGGAAGAGAGTGTTTCCTCCGCCTTGCATATCCTTGATGTTCCATGAACTGGTCTCTCTGCTATATAGCACAGGGACACCATACTCACCCCTAAGCTCCACCCAGAGCTCTGCAGAGTGCAGTAATCCAGAGTATTTCAGCTTCCCCTCTCTATGCTGACAAAAACCATTGCACCTTGGTTTAGCATGAGCTATTGCCTGCCACAAAAACTGAAAATGGTTAAAGGCAATCAGTCTGCCCTGGGTGTTACTTTTGCGCCCCCATCAGGCTTGGCTGTCTCATTGCATGCATCAGAACATGAGCAGTAGCCTCAGAGCTGGGGTGCCGAGAAGGAGAGGGTTGAAAGCCTCAAAGGCTGGGAGATCTGGCTCTCTCTTGCTCTTTCCAAGTTCACTTTATGCTAGCATCCCAGCATGTGGTGCTCCCTGGGCAAAGGATTTGCTATTTAGTTGTGCATCTTATTTGATATAGTCTGTGTATGACCTATGTGAACTTGAGTAAGCTACCTAACCTCCCTGAGTCTCCTATAAAGTAGAATAATACTCCTTCTTAATTCATGTCATGAGTGTTGAGCATGGCCCCGGATGAAGAGCATGCGCCCTGTGGCCTAGCACACAGTCAACACTCAGTAATGACCACCTGCTTTTTCTTTTGTTCACTCAATAATTAGTTTTATAAATAAAGCCTCTTTGGCAATAAAATTATGGCCTGTGAAAGAGGGAAGCCAAAGAGTCAATCTGCTCCCGAGGAGTTGATTGCTAAGAAAATAGAGCTGTTTACAGTGAGGCTACTTATTTGTAAAATAAACCGCCCCAGAGTGCAGACAGTGTGGGATGATTTTTTCAAACTGTGAAATGCAATTTGTATAACATGATCTATGGATTATTAAATTCACTTAGCCTTGCATAAGCTTGAAATTGAGCGATTATTTTGGTTCTCACAACCAGTCTTCCTGCCCCAGCTCCCAGGCCTGATACCAGTGGTTGTGAACTTTGTCCCCACTTTGGGGACCTGGAGCCAGCTGAGCTCTCTGCCAAGAAAAGACAAGCATGTCTTTGCCCATTATTTTTATTTTTTTCTTGTTTCAGAACTTTTGTTTGTTTATTTTTATGGCTGGCTCAGCCTGCCCTGAGGGCAGGGCTGGCGCAGCATGTGGCGCCAGGGATCGAACTGCAGTCCCTGCAGCCGCCTAAGCTTTCCTAAGCAGGCGCTTTAGACCTCTGAGGCATCGTGCTGGGCCCCTGCCCATTGTGATATAAGTGGAGGATGAGCCTGTTTCCAACACTGCCTATGAGGCTTTCAGCATCTGAGGGCTGACTTGGAGGTAGGAGCCAGGAGGGAGCTGTAGGCTGCGTGGCGTTGCACCAACCCTGAAGGGAGAGCTCCTGAGGCCGTTGCCACGTCCCAGGCAGGGACTTCCACAGGCCAGGGCTGACCTTCCTGGTACCCGAGGAAGGTGAGGGAAGGAGCCAGGAGAACATGTCAGCCACACTGTGGGCATGCACTGCTGGGAGAAGGCTCAGGGCTGTGCTTCTGGCGACCCCTTTTCCCTGCAGTTGGTCTCCCCAGCTAGGCCCTGAGCCCTTTGAGGGCAAGATGGGCCCAAGACAGCGCTTCCCACTTCCCCAGCTCCTGGTCCTGAGCAGGACGTCGCTGTGCTAAGGAAGCAGTTGTGGGCTCCCATGACACCCCTTCTCCTTGTGGGAACTTGGGAGCCACCCATGGAGGGCAGCAGGGGCCTGGATTCACGGCACTGGGTGTGAGGGGAGCTGAAGGCAGTATTGTTTCTAGTTCACTACTGTAGCCTCATAAACTCTTTCTAAACAAACTGCTTAAGTGCTTGAAATGGAGAAAAAAAGACCTTTTAGGAATGACTGTGACAGTATGAACAGGGAATTTGGAAGTCCATGTATGTAAGACAGTGGAACTGCAGGGTAAGTAGGAAGAGCATATATGGGATTTAAAACAAAAAAAAGTCCCTCCTGAGCACACAGACAGTGGCCCGCCACCTGATCTCCACAGGCAGCGTAGGCTGACTGGGCTCCCTGTGGCAGGGGTCATCAGCAGCGTTCAGAGCTGCAGGGCCATCTCTTGCCACTCTCTCTCTCTCGTGTCTAAAACTGGCTCCTGCGAGTCGTGGAGCACTGGAGGGAAAAAGCTCGCTAGCAAGAAAATGCCGCGGTCCATCCTTTGCCGGCACACGCTGGCGTGGCAGTGGCCGGAGCTGAGTACTGATGTCATTTGTTTCTTCCTGTAGCCTAAGTGGCACAAAACTTCCCTAATCCACTAATGGCTTAGTCAAACAGGGCATCATTCAGAGCCGCTGCTATTTCCCCACTGACAAAATGCCCTATTAATAAAAATATCAGAAACCGGCACACTCTCAGCCTTGTTTTGACTTTTGAATTAAAGTCTGGTCTCCTGCCGGGCGTGGTGGCTCACGCATGTAATCCCAGCACTTGGGAGGCTGAGGCAGGAGGATTGGTGTGAGTTTGAGACCAGCCTGGGCTACAAAAGTGAGCTCAAGGTCAGCCTCAACTGCATAGTGAGACCCTGTCTCAAATAAATAAATAAATAAATAAACAAACAAATAAATAAATAAATAAATAAATAAATAAAATAAAGTCTGGTCTCCTGAGTTCTGAATTAACAAGGTTTTTCCTGCATAATCTAAGCAACTTCATCATTCACAACTAAATCAAGAGGCTGGGTGAGCTTCCTCAGTTTGGTCTGAGGCAGGGACATGGGTGAATATATTTTTCTCCAAGTGGCACCAATTCTCATCTCTCAGGAACAGGGTCACACAGGTGACAGGCAGCCGTGCCTTGTCCAGGCCCCGGGAGCACGATGGTCTCAACCAGTAGGTGATTGTGCAGGCCTGCTGGGTGGAGCTGAGGTTGTGGCAGTTCTGAATGAGTCATGCTCAGAGGGGACAGAACAATTTGGGTGTGTGTGACAGTGACCACCCAATAGGACCTTCTCCAGTTAGCTCCTATTGTGGTTTGGGTTTTGTAAGGGGAACAATACAATACAGGTGTTATGGTTTATGTCTAGTTGTTCCCCCAAAGCCTCATGAGTCAGGGGGCGGGCACTTCTAGAGTTTAAAACTTGATGCATGATCCCTGGGATTATGGGTTTTAGTACTGATGGGATTATGGGTCTAAGTACTTCTGGGATTATGGGTGTAGCCTAAGGCGGAGGCGGAGATCCTGAATGTAATATAAAGAGAGACAGAGAGATAGACTAGAGCTGTTGCTCTCTGCTGCCCTGTTTGGTTGGCTGCCTCTGCCACTGTTTTGTTGCTGTTCTGCCACCATGAACTGGATGCTCTCTGCTCTGTTCCACTCAGCCTTGGGCCAGCCGAATATGGACTGAAACCTCCAGTAACTGTGAGCTAAATAAACCTTTCCTTCTTTCATTTTGAGTGTCGGATATTTGTCCCAGCAATGAGTGAAAAGGAACTAAGACAACAGGACATATTTTTTTTTAAATAAAGTTGTAATAGTCATCCAAAGAATCATATGTAAAAAGAAAGTGTAGAAAATCTGTCCAGATACTAAAGACCCAAGAATACAGCTCAGGGTCTAATCCTAATATCCTGTATGAGTCCAACTGTAAACCTAGAGCTCGTAACAGTGCCTTACACAAGCCCATCTGTAGGCCTAGAGCCCCAAACAATGTCTTATGCAGCCCCATCTCACAGATCTGTACTGCTAGGGCCCAAAGGTCAGTGGTGGAAGCTAGAAAGTCTATGCCTATGGATAAAGGATCTATGCTGGCAGGCTGAGGATCTGAGCTGGAGGCAGGAAGCGATGCTTAAGGTGAGCCCTAGAGCACTCTTGAAAAGTGCCACTGCCGTCTTCGGCAATGGTGAGGTCTCCAGCACCTCCAGTGAGGAACAAAGATGAGGTCCCATCAGGAAAGCCCATGAGACAAGCTTCTCCATGAGGCTGGGCAGTGCACCGTCTCCCCCTCCAGAGCCAGGAAGCGGTCGTCAAGATGAGGACCAGAGTTCCCCCACAGAGAGCTGCAAAGATTCTCAGCAACAAGAGGCCCCAAACTCCTCTTCCTTCAAGAACAGCTAAGCTCACCAGGAAAGCCACATGCCAAGGTCCCCAGAAGAATAGAGCAAGAGAGCCCTCAGCTCACTAACAGCCTCCTGACGGCTTCTCTTGTTCTGCCCCTTATACTGCTGGCAACGGTCCTCAGGCAAGCCTCCCACGCCCAACACCATGCTTGTTCAGTTCAGCATTCCGCTCCACGTTACGGCCGAGCATGGGTTGGCAGCCCACTGGATCTCCTGTGTGGCGCAGACAGAGCCCCGGTGCTCTCCGAGCCTACCCTGGAGCACGGAGCTGCCCTTGCTCACACGGGCTCTGCACGCCCTCTCTCACACCTGGACCCGGGTTGCCAGGCTGCTGGTGTGGTCTCCTGCTCTTCTCCTTTCTCTTCATTCTCTACGATGATCTGCTTTTGTTATTAAGCACAGAATATGGGCACCATGGAAAAGGAAACTATTGCCCCCTGGTGGGCTTTGTCCTTGTGTGCCTCTCTCCCACGGGTACACACACTCCCTCTGTCATTCTCCACATTCTTTTCTTCTCCCAGGCATTACTGAGCACCTGTTCTCAGCTCCATGGTGGGCTGGGGTCAGGGCCCCAACACAGTAATGGGCTCCACCTTTTTTTTTTTTTCTTTCTGTATTTAGGAGAAGATCAACAGGGTCTCACCACACAAGTCAGACTCATAGTGATTTTTCTGTTTTCAGCCTCCCAAGCACTAGGATTACAGGCACATGTCACCACGCCCAGTCTCAGTCACAGTCTCAGTGTGCCCCCAGGGACAGGGCCAGCATGGCACGCTGGGGATCAAACCCCAGCCACTGTGCTCTGCCTAAGCAGGTGCTTCAGTCCACCGAACTATCAGGCTGGCCATAGCTCCATGTTTCAGATGGACTTAAGGAAATGGCTCTTTACCTGAAAGAGGACAGATGTATGTAGGAGATCTTTCTGAGATCCCTGCCCAGCTGACACATTCTGGAAGGCAGGTATCTTCTCAGACACACCCTGGAGACCCCCCTTGGGTACTAGGTCAGCCTTCAATGTCATCCACAAGCCAATCACTGGCCTCATCTAAACAGGGACCTGAGCCACACCAGTTCCTCGCATGGCGCTTGGAGGGCTTCAGCTTTCTGCTGGCCTTGTCCCGTCCTGCTGCAATCACCCAGGGGTGATTGCTTGTCACCTGCCAGGCCCACCTGGCTGGCCAGGGCCCATCTGAGACCTCAGTTCACTCTCCTCCAACATCTTGAATCCCAGGTCGGGCAGTGTGAGGGGCTTCCAGAATGACTGCTTTCTGTGGCCCAACCCCGCTGAGCTGCTTCTGACCCTTAAGGGCTGAGAACAAAGCCAGGCTCAGCCTCCCTGCAAAAGCCAGGGCATGCTCCATGTCCTCCGCACCCTCAGCTGCTCCTCCTCCTCATCCTCCTCCTCCTTCTCCTCCTGAAATCCCACCGGCCTAGACGCTCAACCTTTCACTCATAGACCCTTTTGCCCTTTCAGTGGCTCCTTTAGGTTTTAAGGTTTTGTCCCAGCTCAAGGCCAGAGTCAGCCCTTTAGAAAAGCGAGCGAGCTCATTTGGAGCCATCCGTCTGCCTTCCTGTCACTTCTGTGCCTTAATTGAGTCCCTTTATGTAGGTGAGGCCATTACGATCATTTTTTGTTATTAATTGCCCATCCATTTATGCCTCCAAATGGCCTTCCTGGGTAATTCTGCATCCAATTCTCTGCCACCACCTGGGACAGAGTCTTCTCATGAACAAACGCTGGTTCAGAAGAAAGCATGGAGTCGGGCTCTGACTCCCCAGCTTGGGGTCAACATCACCCTGCTCTGAGGTCCAGGGTGGGGAGATACAGCCCCACAGATGAGGTGCCTGGGAAGCCAGAAGGGGGCTGTGTCTGTGCCTAGCTATGCTTCAACATGTGGGGAGCTGATTTGATGATCTTGGAGTGGGGCAACCACAGGGAGAAAGCAGTCAGCTGACTGAGCCTCGGACACCAAGGCCAGCTGCACGTGGCTGCCTCGGTGCTGGCCAGGCAGGCCGGTCCCAGAGCCTGAGCTCCCAGCCTGCTTCTGTTCTTGCTGTCCATTCCCAAGGGCGGGGCTTGAGGACCATCACCTGAGGCTCAGAGGGCAGTGCTGCCTGTCTGTGTCCTGTCATTTCCTGGGGGGCAGACTCATTTATCCTACACCTACCTGTCAACTGCTCACCCCAGGCCAGCCAGGAAGTGTGATCGGGAATAACGGGGACCAAGACCAGTAAAGAAGGCAGATGCTGAGGGTGATGGTCCTGTGAAGAGGTAATTACTCAGAGAAGGATCTGGGCAGGGAGAAGTGGGTGGTGGGGGAATATTCCACAGTGAGCATAGCATGTGCAAAGGTTCTGAGTGTCTTCAGGGACCCAGGGGAGGTGTCATGGCTAAGGCAGCAGTTCTCACGCTGGGCTCTGACATGCAGCATGGGCAGTGCTGAGAGCAGGTTAGAAATGCACATGCCCAAACCAGGCCCGCCAGGCATGCGGGTCAAAGATGCGCGTGCGCAGACCAGGCCCGCCCTGAGAGCAGGTCAGAGATGAGCATACCCAGGACAGCTGGAATTTACTGACTGAAAGGCTGTGGGAGACTGGGGCTGGGCCAGGAGGAAGCCTTCAATGATACTGATACTTGTTAGATACCAGGCCTGAGAAGAAAGAGCCATAGAGCTCTGGGTGGGGGCGGGGCCGGAAGCTGCCCATTGCATTTGGTTCTCACGCGCAATTGAAGTATGAGGCCCCGAGGACTTCCAGCACACCGGTGATGTGATCTGATTTCTGCTTTTAAAATGCTCATGGATGCGCTGTGGAGAAGGGCGGGGTGCACAGGAGGAAGTGGGTGGCCACCGTGAGGCTCCAGTCACGTTCTTGCTGCCTGGGATCTCAAGTGGTGGGTGACAGAGTTGGTTGGTAAGTATCTGCTCATTTATGTTGTGTTGCTGTGTGCAAACCAGACTCGAAGCACCCTAGGCGAGCTGTTTCACAAGCCACACGCTCAGCCCTCTGCCCTCATAAATATCTGTTGCCAAAAAGGCCACATTTTCAGCCATTCTGTACACTCACTGCACCCTCAAAATTTCACGCATCGCGCTTGCCGCAGGGGAATTGAAGTGGGTTGTGCCTAATTGTTTGTCTCTCCCACTTGGCTATAATTTTTCCAAAGCAAGAACAGGTGTAGGCACAATGCCCAGCACTTAAAGCCTTTATGAGCATTATTTGTTGAAAGAATAGTTGACTGTAATCATCATATCACTGTGAATGCGCACCATTACCATTCCTGTTACAGATGATAAACCATGACGAGGTGTGAGAATGTCTTAGCCCCGCAGCTAGAATCAGAAACCATTTCTTTCAGGACTAGACGAGCTTCCTGCTCCTCTACCTCTTCAGTTTTACACTGCGTCTGGAACCACCGGCCACAGATTCCAGGGCGGGGTATGTGCTGTGCACCGCAACCCGGTGTATCAAAAGGCCAGATGGTTTGGCCGCTGGTTGCCATGGTGCCTGACCTCCAAGAGCTGGCACCACCCTCTCGCAGCCCTGAGCCTGAGTGTGCATATTCATGGCAGGGGCCAGCCCTGCCCAGTGGGGAGGAAGCCGAGAGATGAGGCTCAGGTTGCTCCTGCTCTTCAGGCCTGAGAGCCTTGGCGATGCAGAGGCCCCTGGCCTAGACGCCCACACCAGCATCTCCCAATCAGGTGCAGATCCAGCTCTAAGAAGCTACTCAGGAGGCTCTGGTTCCGCTGCTGCTGCTGCTGCTGCTGCTGCTGGGAAGAGGACAGTGAATGGACATGCACCAAAGGGCGCCTGTGATGGCCCAGCTCAAGTGCGCCTGAGGTCCTCCTCGATATGATTGATGCTCAGGCCATGCCCCCAACTGTAAGCCAGGGGCAGACAGGTCCTCAGCACTGCGTCCCTCATTCCCGCAGCACTGCTACAAACCCGGGTAGGAACGGCTGTTACCAAGTAGCATCTGTTGTGGACAATAGCCCTGGCAAGTAGCTCTTAGAGTCCCATTTCACAGATGAAATAACTAAGGAAGCCAGAGCAAATGAGTAAACTTGATCAATGCCCTAGGTCAGGGATGGTATCGGAACCCAGCTAACTCCGGAGCTCTCTCTGTGTCCACCCAGCCTCTCCCCTGGGCTGTGCCGTGTGGATTGGCTTGACTTTCCCTTTCTAGGACTATATTATGCTAACTTAGCACTAACCAAAGAGGTAAACCAGAGAGGAAGCTGCTGCCTGCAGATGGCTGCTCTTAGCTCTAGGCTGGGGCGCGTCCTCTGTGCCCTTCTCTGCTTGCTGAGGACCCAGTCTTCTGCACCGTGTGGTCAATCCAGGGGAGGCATCAGCTGCCTTATCGGGACCTTTACTTATCCAAGAGTATTTACCACGTCTCCACTGTGCCAGGCCCCTTTCAAAGCTCTGCGGATGGGAAGCCGTGTGATAGATGCCGGCTCTGCTCCTGTGGAGCTTATGTGTTAACGGGGGAACAAGGACGAAGAGCAAAAGAAGGCATAGGAAGACAGCTACCATGTGATTCTAGGGCCTAGGGATACATACTGGGAGGAAAGCAGCCGAGAATGGTGTGATAGGAGAGGCTGACTTAGGCCGGTGCATGGCAAGTGCATTCCCAGGAAGAGATTTAGAGGTAGGCAGGTGCCTGGGGGCCAGAGGCAGGCAGAAGCCACAGGGGGAGCGTGGGAAGCGAAGGAGGCCCAGCGCAGGAGGAGACACTGTCAGACCACAGAGGCCCTCAGAGGCTGTGGAAAGGAGCCTGGGTTTCATTTTAATGGGGTGGAAGCCCTGGGAGAGGCTTCTGCAGGGAATGGTGCCCTGCTATTTGAGTTTTTTAAAAGGTCACTTGGGGTAGCTGCATGAGGGGTGGGTTTCAGAGGCTGGGAAGGAGGGCACAGGAAGGCAAGTCATCCCGTAGGAAATGCTGCCCTGGTGTGCAACAGCACGCGGAGGAGGGCAGGCGGATTTATAGGGAGTTTTAGGGCGGTGGTGCTGGGCAGAAGGGAGAACAAAGGTGTTTGTTTCAGACTCGAGTTTTCTCCCTGGAAATAACAGTGACAAACAGAAGAGAATGAGACATGGGAGCAGGTCACGGGACCCAGAATGGTCGAAGGGTGTGCGTGGAGGGCCATAAAAAAAGGAGGCAGGGAGTCCTCCCTTCCAGGCCTGCTGGCCACGGCTGGCCACTGGCTTGCCCTTTGCTGGCCCCATGCCCCACCTGTCCTTGACCCATCAATGGCTTGGCAATGGATTTGGGGGCTGTGCCCCCACACCACCCTTAGAACCACTCAGCAAACCCAGCCAGACCAGAGCACCTGGGAGGGGACGGCTTTGCAGGCGGAGGAGACTTGAGTGGCCTTTTGGCCTGGTGCCGGGCACTGACATCCAAAGGGGTGGCCTGGAGCAGAAGGGGCAGCTTGGGGACGGCCACATGGTACCTGAGAGCGGCAGCATGTGTGACCTGTCAGCCGGGCTGTCTCAGAGACACTGCCACAGCTGGTGGCTGTGAACAGAGAGGAGACATTGGGTGGGGATGCTCTGCTCATGCCCAGGCTGCACCAGAGGCCTCCTGTGAGGAGGCCACACATTCTTGTGGAACATGACAAAGCCACGCGCATGCCTTGGGAACCTTCCCAGCAACATCCCACGACCCCGTTCCCTGCAGGTTAATGGTGACAGTGGCTAAGGCTTAGCTTGCACCTCCATGCCTCAGGCACATAAGGGCTTCACCTTTGATGCTTGAGTCACCATCCTTACAGTGACCTGTAAGGTGTGTTCCACTGCGACCCCTGTGCTGCTGTCCATCAGGAAGTGGAGGCACACAGAGCCACGAACACGTGGTGTCAGGGTTCGAACCCAGGAAGTCTTGCTTTCCACCCATTCTCAGCACACAGATAATAAAGCCTGGGTCCTCCCCTGGAACATCCTGCCCCCTGCTCCCGCCCTCCCTTTCCAGTGCCACTCCCTGCCACGGAGAGGCCACTGCCCACAGTGATGATGAGCCACAGCGCTGAGAAGAGTGTGTGGGAGCTTTAGCCCTGACCCGCCACCAACCAGGTTGATGCTTAGGGGAGTGACAGAGTCAGGGAGCAACAGAGTTAAGTGTGCACCGGCCCAGGAGAGAGAAAGCTCATGGGGTGGGGTGAGCAGACTGGGCCGGTGGGTGGTCCTTTGATCTCAGTTGCTCTGTAAGCTTCTGCACTTGTTTGTCTGCCTCAGATGCTACCAATTCAGAGGTTCCATCTGCATGATTCCCATTTTCTTCCATGGTGGTGTCTCCTGTATTTGATTTGGCTGGGCTCGGGCCCTGAGATTGCATCCTGCTCCTTGTTGTTATCATTTTGTATGGAAGCAACCTCTGCACATTGGTGGCGTTATGCTGTAAGTGTCTATGGGCCTTTGGTCTGGAGCCTCCAAGTTGGTTCCCCTATAGAAGTTCCCGGCTTTGTGTCAGAGCTTGGGCTGCTGGTTGCTGTGAAGCCCCATGGGTGTGGTCTGTAGGTGGAAGTGGAGCTTTGGAATTGAGGAGTCCTGGTAGGCTCGTGGACCAGATCGGTTGCCAGATGAGATGTGTGATGGGTTCAGTACTGGAGCTTGGGCAGGAGGGGTTCAAAAAAAAAAAAAAAAAGGAAAGGGGGAGGGGTAGGCGGGTCGAGGGTCCTTACCCAGTGGGTGCGCAGGCCTGGCAGGCTTGGGACTGGGACAGGAAGTCTGGGTGGGTCCTTGAGGAGGCTGAATTTCATGCTAAGGCCAGCCAGTGCGGTGGGAACTCCACCTTCCCGATAGAGCATGCGCTGCAGTGTGAGCCACGGAATGTTGGCTGAAACTTCAAGGAAGGTGCCACATGGCTTACGTCATGGAAATGCCCAAGGACAAGTCTCTTCGCTAGCAAGGCTAGGTCCAGGTGTGACAAGTTCCATCCTTAAGAGTTCGTCTCCTTGTATCTTTCCCTCCGTGAGCTTTGGGCTCAAATACAGCTGCCCCATGGTGGCAAAGGGGTTACCAGGGACCTTGTGCTTCAGTTCTCGGTGCCAGGGAGCAGGGAATGCTTGCCCGTGAGTCAGCATTCTAGGACAAACTCAAGGTGCACTGGATTGCCCAGGTCAGAACCTACCCCTGTGGCAAGCAGGGGTGACGCTAACTCCCGTGGCTGGGGGGGGGGCAGGGGGGGTGGCATGGTCAGCCAGGCCTGGTGACACCAAGGAGAGAAGTTACCTCTACCATGCGAGAAGGGTGAGTGGATGTGGCAGATGGCCCCACGGCAGCTTCTAAGTTACGTAGGCAAAAGGTGGCACCATGGCCACAGGACTGAGTGCCAGTGTGGGAAAGGTTGCCTGGAACAGGACTGTGGAGAGCTTGGTGCCCGGTGAAGGGATTTAGGCTGTCTTCTCTCAGCACTTGGGAGCCATAGGATGTCTCTGGGCAGGAGAAGGCCATAGGCTGTGTTTCCTCTTAGGACAGCTAATACTGCAGTAACAGTGGGGTGAGCTAGACGTGAGGAGCAGACACTGTTCCCAGTCTTTAAGCAGCATGGCAAGAGGTTCAGGTGAAGAGCAGCTGGCTGCTAGCTGTGCTACCTTCACATTCTGCAACCAGGAGCAAGGTAACTTGAAAGGAATGGGACATCTAGAATATTTCCATGCAGCACCTGGCATGCGGTTTGCATACTCCCAACCCTCAACAGATACTGTTTTACTTTCTCTTCCCTTCCTTCCTCGTTCTGTGACCTGGATTCCAGTTCAGCCTGAGACTTTGGTGAAGGAAGTGCTGACTTAGAAAGAAGTAGCCTGGGCTTTGAAGCCAAAGATGTGGGTCAGACCAGACTTCTTTATGGACAAGCTCTGTGGCTTCGGCCCACTAGGTTGGCCTCTCTGAGCTGCTTTCTGCATGTGAACAATCAAATCTGTTTCCCTAGCAAGCAGCTTGTCACCTGCTTGACACGTAGTGGGTAGCCCCAGAAGAGCCATGTTTAGTGGCCATCATTTAAGGAGTTTCTTAGGGTCAGAGACAACCTGACATGAGCTTACCACTGAGCGATGATCTTTTTTGGCCACCCCGGAAGTGAGGACCCCCTGGCCTGATGGGCAGGGACCTTTAATCTCCTCATTTCCCTCGTGCTCTAGAGAGACTGGAACCTTATGGCACACTCCGGATGGGATTCATAATCCAGGGCCTTTGGTCAAAGGCAGGTCTGATGTTCTAGAAAAGGACAGTGGGTCTATGGTGGCTTCTGGCTACTGAGTCCAAGCGCTGAGGCTGTTATTTGAAGTCAGCCCAGTCTCACTTGGTTCCTACATCTGGTCCCCTTAGTGGAGACTGGCTGGCTGGCGGCTCCCATGCTGAGCAAGTGGCCCTGGGAGGATGACATTTACCCTTCAGGGCTCAGTGCAGCACGGGGATTTCCTCCTGGTCCTGACCCGCCTCCCCTCCTCGCGCTGGTCCATGGCCAGCACTCCGCTCTGGGGATTTTCTAGTGCTCTGATTATTTCATTGCCAAGCAGCAGAGTAATTACAACAGCTATCGGAGGGATTTCCCAGGGAAGGCGGACTTGGGTTTATGCATAAGCGCATAAGCAAGCAGAGGCTTGGACCTGTGCAGAGCGAGTGGTTTCAGACACCACCATGAGCTTTATCTCATTTAATAATAAGTTTCTACCTGCCACGGAGCTTTCTGGTGATGGCAGTGATGATGGTGGGCCTGGCAAGAGCTGCCTCTAATACCTCTGGGAAACAGGCACTATGCCAGGCTGCGTCTCTGCTGACCACCCTGGCCCAGGAAGAATATTTAGGGAATGGATCAAAAAATCAGTTTGTTGGATTAAAATTAGCCCGTAAATATGAAAGGGGCCAACATGATATGGAATGGAATGGAAGGGCAAGTGGCAGAGAAGTAAGAGGAAGAATGTCTCATAAAACTTGATGTCTCAGATGCTTTCCCATCTCTGCGACAAACGATGTGAAACATGCAATGGGAAGGAGATGTTTATTTAGGCTTTGGGTTTCAGAGGAGGCAGTCCATGAGGGACAGGCTCCAACCCAGAATCGGTACGGATGAAGGGCCTGGTGGAGCCAAGCTGCTGGGCTTATGTTGACCAGTAAGAAGGGTGGGAGGAGAGAGAGAGAAAGAGAGAGAGAGACAGAGGGAGACAGAGACAGAGAGAGACAGAGGGACAGAGATAGAGACAGAGATAGACAGACATAGATAGACAGAAAGAGACAGACAGCAGAGACAGAGATGCAGAGAGATGGAAACAGAGAGCGAGACAGAGAAAAGACAGAAATAGAGAGAGACAGATAGAGAGAGACAGAGACAGACACAGAGAGATGGAGACAGAGACAGAGAGAGGAGAGACAGAGGCAGAGGTAGAAACAGAGAGTGACTGAGATAGAGATAGAGCCAGAGAAGGCTAGAGACAGAGGAGAGACAGAGAATGACAGGAGAGAAGAGAGAGGCAGAAGATGAGAGAGGGAGAGTATGAGACAAAGGCAGAGGGACAGACAGATGTGAGACAGTGTGTGGATGTGTGTGCATGTGTGTGTGTGCGTGTGTGTGTGCGTGTGTGTGTGTGTGTGAGAGAGAGAGAGAGAGAGAGAGAGACAGAACACATGTGAGGTCTACAGCTGGCATGGTGAAGACTGGGATACAGACACAAGCTGCCTGCTTCCTAAACTGTAAACTGCTCTGCTCACTTTGGCTTTTAAAATAATCTGTCTTTAATGAGAGCATCTGGCCTGACTTCATCTCTGTACGCTGGGCGTGTGTCTCTGCGCTTTGTCTTGGATTCACATACAGATTGCCTGAGATGGGCAAATAATCGATGCTCATGACCCCTCCCCCCATGATTTCGATAATGCCGTAGCACACAGGGTGGAAGGGTGACTTGGGGAGCTCAGCAGCAGTGAGCAGCACAGGCTTGGAGAGAAGCCAGGCAGCCCCCGCCCATGTCCCATGCTCATCATTCTCTCTGGGAAGCACCTCCTTGCCTGGGTCGCAGTTGAGTTCTTGATGCACGTACTCCTTGGTCTCATGAAGACCCAAGGCCAGTAGAAAACTCACTCTCCAGGAATGTATCTGCTTTTTCCAGATGGATCTCTGCAGGCAGCATTCAGAGGATAATTCTTTTCTTCTCACATAGCTGAAAGAGTAGTAGTTATGAGACTAGCAAGTTGTAGATATCATATTCTCATTCACCCACTCACAGACATTTAACAAGTGTTCACCATGTTTCAAACAGTACTGTGTGCATCAACGCTATGAGGGTGCCATTAGCAGCTCACAATAAGCTGCTGAATAGGCCCACCTCGCTCCACTCCTGCGCCTGGAGCAGACATGACTAATCAATCCCTGAGTTCAACAGGCACTGCAGCCCCTCTCTCTGCCTAGCAGTTGAGACAGCACTACCCCCATGTGTGGTAAGCATGAGACACCAACTTCTTTGCCCTCCCTGGTTTAATGAGCAAGACATAGAAATGGGCAAGTACTTTGTCATGCGATAAACGCCTTGCCAGGGGAAAACAGAGGTTCCCAGGAGCTGCTTACTTCCCTGGAGAGTGTTTGATGTGTGAAGCTTCTGGACTGAGCTGAGTCTACTAGGATGAGGAGTCCGCTGGCTTAAAGAAGGTATGGAGATCAGGAAAGGGAGGAGGCAGTACAAGCAGGGAATCACCACGCACGCACATGCGTATGGGCCATGGAAGTAGAAGGGGCAAGGAACTTGAGAAGGGGTGCCAGCGAGAGTTGAAAGTGGGGGAGGGGAGGGCCAGGCTGGGGGTCCATTCCAACCATGCTGAAGCCAGGCAACCCTGAGTGTACTTCTGGGAACAGGCATCAAGTGTCCTTGCTCTGCAGCCCAGGGACAGAGAGCTGAACGGATACAGATTAACCTGGAGAAAAGAGGCCAACAAGCAAGAAATGTTTCTCCCGCCCATGAAAATGCCTGAATCCAGCGAAAAGATTTCAGGGATAATGGAGGCATTTCTCTCTTTCAGACGGCAGTAATCTGGGTCCCTCAGGACCACGCACAGAACCTGATTAGTGCTGAGCCGAAGCAGCCCAGGGCACCCATTTCGGTCAGGAGCTGACTGCAGGCTACACTCTAATGGGATTGGTTGTTAAAAATGTGTCATCCCTGCTCTTAAAGACTGCTCTCTCACAGAGGCTGGGCCCAGAACAATATTTAAGGCCCCACTCTTGTGAGTAATTGACTTAGAATTTTGGCTGCAAGCCTTTTTCATTGATGACCTTCAGAGTGGAAGGCAAATGAAGGAAATGGAGGTGATGTAAGGGAGCATCTCATTGGCCACAGGAGAAAGAAACAGGCCGCAGCATCCCTCTGAGAGCTGTCAGTCTCCAGGATTATCACACGCCCACAAGGCCTCAGGCGAATCCTTTCTTTAGTCTGGGCCTTAGTTTTGCCATCTATACAACGGAGCCATGGGAAGCTGTTCGCATTTCCTTCCATCTATAATATTCCTCATTCAGACAGCAGTGACCTGGGAGTAGTGGTCTTCATAGGAATCCCATGAGCAAGGCTGCCAGGCTCTCTCTGTTCTCACCTGCTGGACAGTGTCCACTGTGATCAGAAGCAAAACACCGGGTCCAAAAGGCGTGGCGTTGTTGGCAGGCCCACGCTCAGAAGGGAGCTATGTTCCTCAGTGCCTCTTCCATTTCTTGTATCAAGCTCGGAATGCATTTTCCAGAGAAGGTCTACTTTGAAGATAACTTCTTTGGCCAACCCATAAGTGCTTTGTTCAGGTGGAGATTTTTTTTGTTGTTGTTGTTCAGTTGTTAATGGAATCAAAATAGTATTTGTTATGGAACTGAGCCTATGACAGTGCTATTTTTATGAGTGCGCGTGGAAGTGGAATCTCTTACGAGCTAGCCCCAAATAGTAGTGCTTTAATGGGGCTCTGGTGGAATAGTCCAGTCTCTTTAGATTAGTCTGGAATAGTGTTGTTTTTTAATTGGACAACATGGAGAGAAAGTGCTTCATAGGCAAGTCCAGGAAGCCATCCATGGAAAGATAACGTGTTTACCCTTTCCTTAGGGTAAGAGGAACCTGAGAGCTACAGCTGGCTTGGCCTTGGGTGGGAAGGCTAGAGTGTTTCTGATTGCCCAAAGGAAGGGAGCCCCCTGCTGGAGGGGAGGGCTGCCCTGCCATTGCAGTTTCCAGCAAGTTAACATTTCTATTACAAGGTTTGTCTGTGTTGCCAGTGAAGTCGAATCAGAGATCTTAATTTTCTCTTTTATAAAAGGACCTCTTTGTATTAAATAACCATTATCTCTTAACAGACTTAATTATTTTAATGTTATTAAATAAATCAAATTTAATTAACTAGTTTAAGTAAAACCTCTTTCAGAACCATTATGAAATGCTAAGGAAGAAAATCTGGGCTTCTCATGTGCTAGAAAGCTGTAAAAAAAAAAAAAAAAAGGGAACTTGAACAAAGTCCTCTGATTAGAAAAGAAGACAATCAAACCAAATTTACAGCTGATGCCCGAGAGGATGATAAGTATAAAACAAATTCATCCAAGGGTCTGCTGTGAGTCAGCATGGTTTCTTCCTATTATCTCACTTTCTCTTCAAAAACACCCTGTGATGTGGAGACATCTTTTTAAATTTTTATTTATTCATTTATTTAGTACAGGATCTTGCTACACAGCTTGGAGTCATACTGATCCTCTTGTCTCAGCCTCCCCAGTGCTGGGATTACAGGTGTGTTGTTACCATGCCTACTTTTGGGGCCAACATGGTGTGCCTGGGGTTCCGAGGCCAGCATGGCATGTGGTACCAGGGATCAAACCTGGGTCCTTGTGCTTCCCAGGCAGGGACTTAGCCTCCCTAGTTATCTCCCCAGCTTGATGTGTAGGTATTTTTACCTCCAGGGAAGGAGACTGTTTTAGTTACTCTTCTCTTGTTGCTGGGACAAATACCCAACACCCAAAATGAAAGAAGGAAAGGTTTATTTAGCTGACAGTTACTGGAGGTTTCAGTCCATACTCGGCTGGCTCCAAGGCAGAGAGGCACATGGCAGAGAGCCGCAGTTCACGGCAGCAGAACAGCAACAATACGGTGACAGAGGCAACGGAACAACCAGGGGAGCAGAGAACAACAGAAAGTCTGTCTCTCTGTCTCTCTTTATATTACATTCAGGCTCTCCACCTCAGTCTATCTGCCTTAAGCTACACCCATAATTCCAGAAGGACTCAGACCCATGATCCCATCAGTACTAAAACACATAATCCCAGGGATCATGTGTCAAGTCTCAGACTCCAGAAGTCCCGCCCCATGATTGCATGAGGCTTCCGGGGGACAACTAGCCATAAACCATAACAGAGACACAACTCAAACTCAACTATCCGGTTCCTTTATACTCCCCTATACTTCTGCAGTTAAGTGGTCCTTGTGCTGCGGCGTGGAGGTAGGAGGGAAAGGGCAGAAAGGACTGGCCAGGCAAGCTCTGGGCGGGAGAGCACCGCTGGCCCCTAGAAAAGGTGACAGGTTCTGAAGAGAAGTCCAGGTCTGGAGTTTATCAAAATGCTGCTCACAGCAGAGAGTGCGCATGGCTGAATTTCTCATTTCCACAAGCGAGGAGTGATGATGGCATGCGGTGCTGTGTGTCTTTGGCATTTTATTTAAAGTTTACAGTGACAAGCCAGCTGGTAAGACAGGCGGCATTATTAAGCCTTGTCGCTGCCTACAGTGGGTGACGGGCCAACATAACACGCTAGATATTTCATTGTGTGCATATTGGTGGAATTTCTCCTCCTGCGACCTCACTGTAGGAAGTCCGTTGCTTCTATCCCCAATCCCTTTTTTTCTTCTACCAAACACCCCCTAGTGCGTAGCCCTGAGACACGGCTGGCAACAGCTATGCATGGGCTCATTTCTACCCTGCAGCTTCTCCTTGCATTTGTTACTGGACGTCTGGTAGCAGGGTAGGAGGTGTGCAGGATCTGAAGCCAGCTCCCACCCAGAGCTGATGAGCCTTTCTTGGAAAGAATCCTGGGTAATGAACCACACCTTGGTGCAAACCCATGCATCTGAGGGTCGCCACGTGCTGTCACCACTCAGGCTTCTTCTGTGGCTTTGTGTGGCCTAGGAGTGAGCCAGGCACAAAGGCTCAAGATGGGTCAGGGGGGCGCCCAGGGGAGTCTGGGTGTTGGGGCAGGTCGCAGACATGAAGGGAGGGGCTGCAGAGGTGTCCAAGGCTGCCTCAGTGGGCACAAGCGCCTCCTGCCCAGCGCTTCCTTTCTGCTAGGAAAGCATTGCTATTAGTTGCTGAAGAGAACCTAGAAGATACAGGAAGTTACTCAGAAAAGAAACTTACTGCCAATCTGGCTAGGAAAAGGGACAGCGTTTTAAAAATGTGTGCCCTTTTGTGAATCTGAGAATCGCCTTCTCATCTATCGGGCTTCTTCCGCATCCAAGTTGGAGCCATCGTATGTGATTTTGCACACAAATTTGTAGCTCAGTTTTTTGATTTGATGTTATAGCTTCCATCAGAGTTAATGTCTAATATGCTAGGTATCGTATTTAAAATTTTTAGAAGAACCTTACCATAATCTGTGAGTTTACCACAACTTAAAGAATCTGTTACTCAGTAGTTTTCTAGTTTATTTCAAAATAATATTATTTGAAGACTGGGGAGATAGTTTGGTGATCTAAGCACCTGCCTGGCAAGTGAAGGACCTGGGTTCAATCCCTGGTACCACATGTGATGCCAGCCTGAGAACCCAGGTGCTCCACGCGGGCCCTGAAACTGAGAGTGGTGATGCATGCGTATAATCCCAGTGCTGGGGACTGGGGAGGCTGAGATAGAAAGACGACTGTGAGTCTTAGCTGTGTAGTGAAACCCTGTACCAAAGAAAGAAGGAAGGAAGCAAGGAAGGAAGGAAGGAAGGAAGGGAAAAAAAGATAAAAATAATATTATGTGAATGAGCATATCTGAATTTACATAAATCTAAGTTGGACTTTCTGGTCATTTGAGTAGGATGGATATCTACAGGTGGGCTAAAAGCTGTGAGCTTACAGAAAAAGAAATGCGTCCTACAACAACTCATTTGCTTTCCAGAAACTTGTGCCAATGCCCCTCCCCATTAGTGGCGGAAGAGACTATGTTATTGCATCCTAGGTTAACACAGATTTTTCCTCGAGAAAATGAGCCCAGAATTTAGACTCAATCAAAGGTAGCTCGGGTCCAATGTGCCAAGGGAGGAGGCTTGCACCTCGGGGGGCTGTGCGAATGGCTCACATTTGGAGGCAGACAGAACCAGCATCTTGGTTTGGATGTGACAGTCTCAGGGTACCCAGGCAGGTCCTAGCTGAGCTCCACTAGGACTGGGCAGAGTAGCAATAGGAGGTTGAAGCAGGCCGCCCACCAGAAGAGCTTTTAAGTCTAATGACAGAGACCAGGCTCACCATGACCTGGCTGGAGGGGGGCGGGCGTGAGGGAGGAAAGCAGGAAGAGTGGTTCTGTGTGACCTAGCACCTAGCACGGTCTGTGGTGGTCACAGAGCTCTGAGGAGGAAAGGCCACAGGACACCTCAGGAAAGTGGAGCCTGAACGCAAGAAGGCTCCAGGGGAGGAGGAACAGCTGAGAGGGTGGCACGTGGAAGGGAGCAGGGGCCTAATGCGCTCTCGCAGGGCTTAGAGCTCAAGCTCAGGGACCCCGGAATCCATTGGACTCATGTTCTGCTCCCAGAGCCACTAACTTACTGACTCGTGTTAGTCAAATCTGTTAAATTTTCTGGGCTTTGGTTTTCCCACTTGCAAATAAGTGATGGAAAATACTCCTGTAGTTCTGTATGATGAGCTCCCTTGAGCTACTGGAACCAAGCACACAAACC
Organism: Myocastor coypus; assembly: GCA_004027025.1. NCBI lineage: Eukaryota > Metazoa > Chordata > Mammalia > Rodentia > Myocastoridae > Myocastor > Myocastor coypus. Next base: position 21,775 of record PVJA010012108.1, read on the forward strand.
TTAAAGCAACAGAAATATATTGTCCCGCAACAGTATGCCAGAAGTCCGGAATCAAGGAGCTGACAGGGCCGTGTGCCCTTTCACGGCTCTGCAGGGGTCTTGGTCCTTCCTGGTTCGGATTTCATTAGCCCAGGTGTGCCTTGGCTGGTGATGGCATTGTTCCAGTCTTGGCCTTTGCCCTCCCTGTCTTTGTGTCCCCACGTAATGTCCGTCCCTGTGTCTCCTCATCTCACCGAGGGTTCTCTCTATTCTAATGGGAACTCATCATAACCTAGCACCAGCGATGTCCTTGTTTCCAGATAGGGTCTCATTCTGGGGTCTTGGAGAACAGGAATTCCAACCGTCCTTTGGAAGGACACAAATAAGCTCTGAACAGCTGAATTAAACTGATTAAATGGAAACAAAACTCATAGTCTAGTGCTGGGCTATATAGTACATGTCAAAAATTAAAAGCTATGGCCGGGCGTGGTGGCTCACACCTATAATTCCAGCACTTGGGACGCTGAAGCAGGAGGTTCAGTGTGAGTTTGAGACCAGCCTGGGCTACAAAAGTGAGCTCAAGGCCAGCCTAAACTGCATAGTGAGACCCTGTCTCAAAATGACAAAAAAATTTTTTTGAAAATTATTGTAATTGCTGTTATTCTCTGGCTAGTATCTTCTCTGATGTTATTACAGTTGAGGTAGCTTTTTGTCTTCTGGCTTGTAGAAGACAAGATTATAGTGCAGAGGAATCATATAAAAAATCACAGAATGTTTTATGAGCAAATATTTTGGAGTTTGTGAGGGTGAACCTGGCTGTGCCATCTGGCACCCCAGTGGTCCCCAGGGTGGGATTGGCTGAGCTGGCTGCCTGGCTAGGCAGATGTGTCCCTGTCACAGTTACTCTTCTCTCATTGCTGAGACAAAGACCCAACACTCAAAAATGAAGGAAGGAAAAGTTTATTGAGCTCACAGTTCCTGGAGGATTCGGTCCATACATGGCTGGCTCCAAGGCAGACTGGCACATGGCAGAGAGCAGCAGTTCACGGTGGTGGAACAGCAACAGTGGCAACAGAGAGAGTCTGTCTCTCTTACAATACAGTCAGACTCTCTGCCTCAGACTGGATGTCACACTCACACCCACAATGCCAGCAGTACTAAGACCCATAATGCCAGCCTTGGGTCACCCATAGTCCCAGTGGATCATGAGTTAAGCTCTAACTCTAGAAGTCCCTGCTCCTTGACTGCATGAGGCTTTGGGGGACAACTGGATACAAACCATAACAGCCTCCTTTTCCTGACCACTCCTGCTTGGTTAAAGAAGATGACCGCCCCCTGATAGAGAAAGACCACTGCCCTGCTATAACGAACTTGGAAGTACAAGTACTTTGGAGACAAAGAAGTGAAGATTGAGTCCCCATGTAAGGTATTATGTCTGTGACCTTTGACCTATGAAATGGGCATAGCCAGACCTAACGCATATTATTTTCATCAGTTCTCATGAGAATTAGTTAAATGGTCAGTGTAATATTCTTAGCATAGTATTGGCTTATAGAAAGTACCAAAAACTTGTAGTCACTCTTACCAAGAGGAGCAGTTGGTAACCAACTCATGACAAAGGTCACATCTAGGTCCAGGGAATCCACTGCCTTTCCTGGATGGGTAGCTGCTTTCCAGCTCCTGTCACAGCCCCTAAGAACACCCACATGTGAATATGAATCAGAAAGGAGCCGAGCCAGAGCCTATGAGAAAGGCAGAAGAAGCGGCATGGAAGGCCAATCCATAGCCTGTCCCATCCACCAGGAAGAGTGGAGTGGAGGACCACATGGGCCTTAAAAGTGTATCCTCCAGCTTCCAAGGGCTTAGATGCTCTTTGCTTTCCCTGTCCAGTTGATGAGAACACCCACCATTCCTTGAGCTTGGCTCCACCAACTTGGCTGATGAAGCCATCTGGTCAACCACAGCTCAGGAGGTCAGCATGGCGGTGTGGCCTCCACACTGTGAGGCGCTCCCAGCTCTAGCAGGGAAACATTCTAGCAGGTGAATGCTTACCTGCTGTGAGGCTCCAGGCAGCTGTTTCCTTGGCTAATTTGGCAAGAATTGGAAAGAGAAGCATCACTTGGTCGCTGTATTTAAAGGAGAAAGACACTCCGTGGAGCCCACACACCAAAGAGGCAGTTGGCTCCCTTACCAATCCTTTCCAAGTCTCCACTGACTCGGCTGCAGACTGCAAATAGAAATACCCACAGCAGCAGGTAATTAGGATGAGAGGATGTGAATCACGTCGTTTGCTAGGGCTTGATCCACCATCATTGCCCAAAATGCAACAGTGATCAAAATAAACAGCCGTGACACCGTGTTTCTTGAGTATTTATTTTGTGTTGGGCCTGTGCTGTTTCCTTTAGGTCTGTCTGCAGATTCAGTCCTCAGTGGGGCAGCTTCCCCACCACAGCTTTACCAGAGTGGGACCAGCGAGGGCAGAGGTTAGGGACCTGCACAGTGAGCAGCGCTGAGAGCTGGCCCAGACTCCACCCTTGGCCCACTGCCTTCTCCTGTTGTCAGTGGGGATGGAGTCATTATCTTTGTGACTGGCATTTGACTTCCACCTGGCACAGAGAGAGTCTAAGGAGGGTGTGATGTGGCCCATTAGCTGCGTGTGGAAGAACTTGAGGATCGCTTTGCCTGCCCAAGCGTGTGTCCAGCCGCCGGCACCCGGGAGTCCTCAGTGCCGTTGATGGGTCCACTCCAGCCCTGTTCCCACAGATCCTCCCTCCTGCCTAGATCTTCACCTGACACCACAGGAAGAGCTATACCAGATCCAAGAGACCTTCACATCCTCTGAACTGCTGCTCCTCTGCGTATGTACTGACCAAGTCTCTTCCATCTCTGCCTTTGTCCATCTGTAGCACGGGCAGATTAGATTGCATTCATGCCTATCCCTTTCAGGCTGATATTCTTAGAACAAGCTCAAGTAGAGAGAAACAGGGTGCAGAAAGGCCCTAGGGTTCAGAAGGAAGCACATGCGCTCCAGAGCCAGGCTCGCTTCAGATCTCAGCCTTCACTTCTCCCTTCCGTGTGATCCTGGCCAACGAGCTCACCATTCTGTACCTCAATTTTATTCTCAGCAAATGAGCATGATAGTTACCAAGTGGAGGTGTCCTGACGGTTGGATAGTGGATGTAAGTAAAGTGCTCAGAGCAGTACTTAACGCTGGTACAACATAAAAGACAAACTACTAAAATCACTACAAGCGTTGATGCTGAGCCTGAAGGAAGAGAGGACCGGTATGAAGCTCACTTTATGAGGCACACAAGTTCCCCTCATGCTGGATCCTGATTTTCTTGTCTGTAGCCATAGCAGTCTCTCGGGTGGTCAGGAAGGAAAAGCAAGGTAATGTTTATGAACCTTCAACCCCTAACAGTCCCGCAGGAGGTGCTTCTACCTTCCTCTTGAGTGATGGTTCCCCACAGCTCGTTTCCTAGATGACATTGGTGGCGGTGCCAGTAATGAAGTCAGTGCTGCCTGCTGGGGGTGAGTTTTGGTGGTAGAGCCATCATTTACTCAGCAGAGGCAGCGGAGCCTGGGGTCTTCCACCCACCACGTTGAGCCGTCAGCCCAACTGTGGGGCTCACTAAGAAGCAAGCGTAGCCAGAGGCTTCTGGACTAGATGCCGAGCACGCCCTTTGTGTGTGGGCTGGAGGGGCTCATTTCCCAGATGAGAGCCCTGAAGACTCATGGGAATGCCCCCAAATTCCTGAAGGCAGCCAGGCTGGGACCGAAGTCCAGGCCTCAGAGCTCAGAGATTTCTTAGTCTTGGTTCTTCCAGCTGGGCACTTTGGCGAGACTACTTGGATCTCTTTCCTGCCATTTTGGTTTACTTTCTTCCATGAATCTGACAGAATCTATGGCTCTTGTTGCAGCTATTGTAGATGGGTCATAAATGGGCCCAGATTTCAGAGGATACTCATGGCCCAGAACAAAGTCATTTCTATGAAAAGGACATGTTTGTACTGTGCAAAAGGAGGTAAATTGACACAAATATAAGGAGAGACTTGGGAGTCCTATACCTATTAAATTTATTTAGAAGTACATGGCCTAGGGTATTAGTTAGTATATATTTTCAATTGCTTTCAGAGATATTGCAAATAAAATTTGTTAAAGAGCCCTGAGGGTAACTTTTCTATCTTGGAGAAATCCAAAATAATCTAGTGATACAGTCCTTCCCTTTAAGGCTAGCATTCACACCTATATTCTAGAAGCTGTTCAGAGCGCAGTCATGGGTTTACTTGTGGAGGATGCTGGGAGATACAGTTTCAATTGCGGCTGCCATGCTAACAGTACACGGAGTGATGCCACCTTCCCTCTTCAGGGCTGATACATCCATCCCCAAGCCACTGAATGGGCACAGCTGTGTCCCTTTCTGATCATTGCCCAGAGCCACAGGAACTATCTCACCCAAGATTTACTCTTTTCAAGAAAGAGGCTATTTTTGTCTACAAAGTGTAAAAAACAAAAAAAAATGTCATGGCCCCTTGCCTCAATTTGTGACAACTCCGAAGGGTCAGAAGCCCCTGTAGATCTCCCTGGGCCTCCAGACCCACCCTTCCTACCCCATTTGTTTACACACACTGCACTCTATAGCACTGCCCACCTTGCTGTGTGACAGAGGCACAAGAAGCCCCGCAGAGTCTGAGTCCTGCTCTGTGGAAGATGTAGATGGGTATGGGCACAGGCAGTTCTTGTCACCGAAGCAGTCCGACCTATCAGGGCACGGCCGAGGAGATGCCCTCAAGGGTTGGCCCTATAGGGCAGTGTCGGAGGCTGAAACAGTGAAGACAGGAAGGAAGCTGGGGTGGGTCATGCTTGAAGACTGCGAGAGCTCTAGACTGGCTTCATTCTGTGCTCTCTAGAGTTCTTGGAGAGTGGAAGGTAGACTGTGAAAGACGTGTGCCCTGGGATTGCCACTGTAGTAGAACACCAAACCATGTGTGGCAGTGGCCTAGAAAACACACAGCTCATGAAGCCTGGACAAACACTGGAAGACAGGTAGAGAGTGGTTCTGTGGCTGCCTGGGAGGGGAGGGAAGCCCTTGGGCCCTGTGAGTAGAGGGAGAGCGGTAGGTGTCCTTTAAGAAGCCCTATGCCTTCACTGTATGTTCTGAAGGATAATGTACTCATAGACTATCTGTGTAGTCAAAAAACCACGTCAAAAAGAAAATAAGAATCTGCACTCACTGAGGAGACTCGCGCTGAAAGCCATGTAAGCACAGATGAAGATAGCCAGATTTGCTCTCCAAAGAGGACCCTTCCTTTTCATTCCTGGAGATGCCGAGACTGAGCAAAACACTTTGCCTCTCTAAGCCTTAGTTTGCCCATCTGTGAAATGACAAGTCCCAGCTCCCAAGCTGCCAGGCTGAGGAGTTGCAGATGTGTGGAGCTGCCAGGCTAGAGCCTGGCACCCAGAGGGAGCTGGGGATGGCTTCATGAGAGGCCAGAGCACAGCCTGGCCATGCTTGGTGGGGACTGAGCTGTTCAAATGAACAACTGTTTTGCTAGGGTGTCCAGCTGGTGGCTCAGACATCACCCCCTGGGCGCAGGGCCCAGGCCGGGGAGAGGATAGGGCTGTTGGGGTTGAGCTGTCCTGCTTCTGGGATAGAGCAGCAGCGTGCACAGCGCAGGATGTTTTGTGTTATGTCAAAGGGCCTGGGTGGGTTTTCTGTCCTCTTCTTTCTCCCAATGAAGAGGACAAAGCTTCCCTATTCAGTGAAGTGCAGCAGACCAGAAAGCCTTTGAAATCATGAAATGCAAATACAGGCCGCTTTGGAATGGTGCTGAAGGCGGAGCTGCCGAATTAAATTAACATGGCCCATAAATACAGAGGTTAAAAAAATGGGAAGCCAAGTGTTGGCAGGCTTTTGTCCAAAGGAGAAATAATCGCAGGACAATGGTCTGTTTTGTTTGGATTACAGGCCGCTCATATCGCATTAGCTCCAGCCTGGCAATATTTATGTGAGGAGCGGCTGTTTGCAGAGTGCTGTTGTCCCAATTTCTCTCTGTGGGAAAGTCCACCGCAGCAGAGCCAGCGCGGCCAGGAAGAGCTCAGCCCTGCTGACCTGCCTGCGTCGCCCACCCACTACTGCCAGAGCATGCCTGTGCTTGACCAGCCAAGGAGAGGCATGAATGCTAAGAGGAGAGGGAGAAGGAGGAGGAAGAGGAGAGGGATGGGGCAGAGGGAAGGGAGGGATGGGGCGGGGGAGGGAGGGGGAGAGAGGGAGAGGGGAGGGGGAGGGAAGGGAGTGGGGAGGGGGAGGATGGAGCCCAGAGGCGACAGGCAAAATTCAGCCTGAAAAAAATTGTTCTTCAGGACACATGCCATCCAAATCGGTTCTGCTTCTCTTGAGAAATAAAAAAGCTAGCAACATTCGACTTGCATACCCAGGTGGCAAGGGCTAAGGCATGGCTGTCCCTTCTTCCGGGAATCCTGTTAGTTCAATGTCCACATCCCCTTTTGCTTCCCAGAGTGAGTGCCATTTATAGTTCAGAGCAGGTCACTCTTGTACTGTTGTTTACTGTAGGATCAGTAAACATTATTGTCCCAAACATGCACGCGCGCATGCGCATGCGCACACACACACACACACACACACACACACACACTATATTAAAATACAGTACAGTGTAAGCTGGTGCCATTCAAGAGCTTTTTCTCTTTTCTTACAGCCATCCAACCTGCTTTATTTCGTTCTGTATTTGTGTTGCCTGGGACTGAGCCATTGCTAAAGCCTTTAGGCCCAGATACTGGTCTCAGTTCTTGGCCAAGTGATCTTATTTTAGAAATAGGTTCTGGTTCTTTCGCCCAAGTTAGGCTCAAACTAAATCCTCCAGCCCCAGCCTCCCACGTAGCTGGGGCTATGGGAGTGCACCACCCCGGTGCGCATTTCAGCGAGCCATCCTAGACAGCCCCCCCCCACTACTCCCTTGGGTCCCAGCATCCCCGTCTGTAAAAACTATCTCCCAAGTCACACCAGCTCTGTGAGACAAGAATAGATCCTGCACTCCAGTACACTAGAAAGCTCTACATTAGACAGGATGAAGACCATCCCTACGTGCAAGACTTGCTAAGCTGATACACACCTATATTTCAAAGGGATGGACTGCATAAGCCTTAGTTTCACAGGCCGTATGGGGGCACCAGGGCTCTGTGGCTGCGAGTTGGGGCAGTGGAGCCCGATGCTCAGGTTTCTAAGCAGCAGGGGACTCAGGGCTTGGGATAACTCGCCCAGGGCTCAGCTGCGCATGGCAGCAACCTCACCAGCATCAGCAGTCTCAGCTGCCACCTCCCTGGGCAGTGCCTACTTTCAGCCCCCACTTTATGCCTCTGAGGTATCAAGGAAGGCTTCCAGATGAAGGATACCTCCTGTCCCCACTGTTGTGCATTTTCAGGGTGCCTTTTGCTTCCAAGCCAGATCATAAAGAGAAATGTGACCCATCACAGTTAAAACAGAATAATTTTTTTTTTTTTTCTCTTTTTGAGACAGGGACTCACTATGCAGTTCTGGCTGGCCTTGAGCTCACTTTTGTAGTCCAGGCTGGTCTCGAACTCGCACCGATCCTCCTGCCTCAGCCTCCCGAGTGCTGGGATTACAGGTGTGCGCCACCACGCCCGGCTCTCAGAACAATTTTTTTGGAGTAAAGATATCAGAAGCCTTGCCAAGGTGAACTAAGTCCACGGAGTTGCTTTCTACAAGTACTGATGAGGATATTGCTGAGAAAGAAAATCACAAACCTTGTGCAACCTGTCATGTTTATGGCTCTTTCATGTCCAACTGCTGAGGGTTTTTTTTTGTTTTGTTTTGTTTTGTTTTTGTTTTTGTCTTCTACAATGTTTGTCACTTGCATTATACCACAAACTCCTAGAGGGCAGGGAGCTGGCCTCAATGTTACTTGCATTCTTTATTATATTTTATGCATGCAAACAGCTAATCAAAAAAGACTTATTGAGTGAGGTGGTAGGCCCCACCTTGAGCTATTGCTCCCCACCTTATAGCCAAAGGAATAATAAAGTCCCCACAGTGTGGGCAGAGTGAAAAGTTGGACCTTACAATCTACAGAACGGGGCTTTTGCGACCTGTGGCACCTCGGTTGTGTCTTTCCTGTCAATCTCAGTTTTCTCAGTCTCAGTTTCCTGGAAGACAGTACTAGGAATCCAAAGCCTTTGTGAGCATTATTAGCATAGAGCCGGGCACAGAGCAGGCTGCAGGAAATTGCGGTCTCTGCAGTGCCTGCAGGTGGACCAGGGGCTTTTTTCCATCAGCTTCATCTTGTGTCATTCTCGTGGCATTTTCCTGAGCTAGGAAAAGTCAGATTGAGACCATCTATGTTGCACAAATGGGGACGGCAGGTTAGAGGTGCAGCATCTCGCTGGGGGTCTCTCAGCCAATGGCGAGCTGTGGTTTAAGTTTGAAGCCTGGAATTTAACGCCTGAGTGGTCTCCCTCATAGCCCTCGATACATGAGAAGGGGCTTTGCCAGAATTAAACACCACTTGGTACAAAAGCCACCTTACTACGACGGTGACAAGGGCACTGCTCCTTGCTACAAGGAAGAACCTTTTCTAGAAAGGTGTCCTGGAGCCCTCGGAGTGCTCTGAACCCTTGCGAGGGCAATCAGCTGCATACAGGCAAGAGAGCAATTTCACCCAATTAGGGTCAAGTAGAGGAAGCGTCCAGGGGCCATGGAGGAAGGAGGTGGGTGTGGGCCAAATGGGACTCGGAAGAGGCTTCGGGAAGGGTGGAGGGCCCTGCCCAAGCAAGTGCCCCTTGGGCAGAGCACAGGGCAGGTGACCTCAGGCCCTCAGGGCAGCTGGACAGTGACCCAGGGGCAAGCACCTTCGAGAATCCCTGGTGATAATTTCAAATGCCAGGGCACAGCGGGGGAAGGTTGGCAGGAGCAAAGCAGGGGTCTGAAATTCACTGAGGAGGTTAAGAGCAAGGGCCTAGCAGACAAAAACAGGAGGAAAGGAAAGAAGGTGTTGGTTAATTAATTCATCTATCAGATATTTTTGTCAGCCAGTGGCAGCCAGGTGTGGTGGTGCATGCCTGTCCTTTGAGCACGCAGGAGGCTCACTGCAAATTCAAGGTCAGCCTAGGCTACATAGTGTGCTCACAGCAAGATTCTGTCTCCAACACCAAATCAGTCAGCGGAAGTACATCAGGTGGCTTCTAAGTTCTGGGCACCATACTTGCTTTTGTAAGTGCAAAGGTAAGTAGAGGGAAGAGCTGCCCAGACTAAGTGTCGGCCAACGAGGTCAGAAGTCTTCATCTTGCCTTTCACTCTTAACTCCTAAGCTGTGCTGTGCATGTTCACATTGCCTTTATATGCATGCAAAACACACACACACACACACACACTTCCGGCCTCTGTAGCCATTGTCAGGCATCTCCTGAGACTGTGAGGCCAGAGATTCTGATATACAGCATCTGCTTCAGAAACGAGGCCGTCTCGGGATGAGGTAGCACACAGGCAGCCTTTGCGAGACATCGGGGGACTCTGTTCGTATGACACAGGGCAGGTGCCCCTTTTAGCATCACTCCTACCTGAGGTCACCCACGACAGCCTGAGCCGGGCCCGCAGAGGTGGCCTGGACGTCTCACCAGCAGGCCGTTCCAGCCAATGGCGTGGGGCTGAGTCTGGGGTGGTTGTCAGTTGAACCGCGGTTCATCTGGTGGCCTGGCCACTGCGTCAGGTGTAATTACCCAAGCTGAGAGGAAGCTGAAGAAACTTCTTTGACAATGAGGTGAGGGCGGGTGGGCTCTGATGGGAAATGAATCTGAGGGTGTGGATACTCCATGAGGGGCTTTCCGTGGCTCTCCCTGGTGGCACGTTAGAGATCAGTCCTCCCCTGTCCTCACCTCCCGGATAGGAACTCCAGCCCTGGAGAAGGCTTACTGGCATTGCTTCTCCTGCGAGTATAACGAATAAGCTTCCAGTCAGTAGCAATACAGGCAGTCATGAAGCCGCCACCAACAGCCATGTGCAGTTATTTAGCACTGTTTGCCAGACGCTGTGTCAACTGCTGGGTGGCAGGTCTACCAGTGAACTGTCACTTAGACTCCTACTGCTCCAGAGGCAGCATCCTATCTGCCAGGGCTATAACACAGTGTGACCTGTTTGTGGTTGAACATAAAGTCTGGTGTACTGAGGCCCACTGGCTGTTTTCTTTTCTTTTTTTGTCTTTTTGAGACAGGGTCTCACTCTGCAGTTCAGGCTGGCCTTGAGCTCACTTTTGTAGCCCAGGCTGGTCTCGAACTCGCACTGATCCTCCTGCCTCAGCCTCCCGACTGCTGGGATCGCAGGCGTGCGCCACCACGCCCGGCTTGTTTTATTTTCTTTAAGTAAAGTTTTATTGGAACCCAGTCTCACCTTTTGACTTGCACATTGTCTGTGCCAAGACACACTGCCTCATCCACCAAGCCTAGAGTATTTCCTGGCCTCAGACAGGAAGAATTTGCCAGTCCAGATTAGGACGACCCAGGCTTAAAATGAAGCAGTTTATGTGTTGTGTGATTTCTCGACACCTTTGTCTGCTAAGGCGCTTGCCGATGTCTAGGCGGAGGATTCAGAAGGTGGCCTATCCTGGCCTGTTTCACAGGGCACGCCTTTTCCTTGCTGCGCAGTTGAGGCAAGCTTTGGAGACGCTGCCAGGAATTTGCTCAAGGAGGAGGCTGGCTTAGGGAGGAGCAGCGGTCGGCCCCGGGGCACCGAGGTTGGTATCACCAACAAGGACTTGACAGGAACTCCGCGAGCGGGTGCTGCTCCGCTCTGCTGCCCCACGGCAGTCTCATCCGAGGGCGGGGGCGAGCCCCACAGACAGCTCCTTCCGTTATGGGGCTCAGCGGCGGCACAGGCCGAGGTAGCTTTCTCTTTATTTTGTGGCCTGTTTACAGTGGTGTTCAACAAGCCCGTCTTTATAGGGCCTATTTGTTCTTCAAGTGCAAGAAGAGGGAGAAAAATCATCATACTAATTATGAACGTCAGTTTTAATCAGCATCATCTGACATGAGAATTAAATTTCTACCTTTTACCGCTTGCATTAGGTAGGGGGCTTTATCTCTTCGTGCAGAATTGATTTGCTGTAATTCTCTCCTTTGGCCCTTGTCATGTAAATAGTGGCATTTCTCCCCCTGCCCCCCTCCCCCGCCTGCACCCCCCAACTGGCTGCAGGAGCCCAGATTCCAGCCCAGGGCTGCCTAGCGGAGCAGCTGCCGGCCCTGCTTTGGCTGTGTGTCCTCTCTTTCCAATCACACCTCCTCCCTCTCTGGTTCCCTGCTTAGGGCTCTTTCGGGGTGGTCTTGCCTACTGCAGATGAACCCAGACAAAGGGACTCTGAGAACGGTGGTGCCTGGCAGAGCAGATGGCCGCGGGGACCTGCAGCAGCTGCAGCCTGCAACAGGGACGGCTGAGTAGCCTGCAGGGGACAGCCTGCCCACCACTGTCCCTTCCAGTCCTTTCCAGCTCTGGTGTTGCACTGGCTGGACTTGCATAGAGGTGGTTCGGGGCTGGGAGAAGAGGCAAGGGCCCTGGCCCCAAGCAGGGCCTCTGAGCTGCGGCTGCAAGAGCTGTCCAGGGTTGGGGCCTGGCAGGATGGCTCAGTGGTCTAAAGCGCCTGCTTAGGAAAACTTGGGCAGCTTCAGGGACCCCGGTCCAATCCCCGGCACCATATGCTGCGCCAGCCCTGCCGTCAGGGCAGGCTGAGCCGGCCATAAAAATAAATAAACAAACAAACAGAAGTTCTGAAACAAGAAAAAAAAAAAAAAGAGCTGTCCAGGGTTCTGCAGCAGAAAGGAACAGCTCTGCCAAGACCTGTCCCTGTCACACGGGATGCATCTCCCAGTGAGGCCCAGCTGTGATCACTGAGTCCCCTACTCTCTAAAAGCCCTTTTGCCTCACCTTTGTCTTATAATGGTTCTCCACTAAGTACCTGAGCAGTGGTTAAGATACGTTGTTCTGGAAACTGGAAAATTTAGTCCGAGCCCTAGCTCTGCCTCTCAATAATGTGGAAAATGATATAATCCAGGTAAACATCTACTTTTCCATCTGTACAATGAGCATAACAGTAGGAGCCATCCCCAGGAGGCTGTAAGAAGATTAATCTAAGTAATCCCATAAAGTGTGCACTGTAACACCTGGGACTCAGTAAACGATCTTATCGGTGACTTTCCCAGGTCCCCATTGCAGCCTTCTTTGTTACCAGCAGAGACAGGAGGGCCTCAGGCTAACGCGCAAGCCTGGATTGGGCTAGAAGTTCTCCATGCTCTTTATAGAGAAAGAAAGTGACAGTACACTTACAATTTTAAATGCATGATCCATTCACCGAAAGCCTGCCACGGTATGAGTACCATGCCCAGAGCTTTACATTTATTTTAATCTAATTAAATCATATTTTCACAGCAGCCCAGGAGACCAGGTACGACTGCCATTTCTATTCTATGTGGGGTGAAAGCAAAGCCCCTCCACGCGGTCCCTGGGAAGGATGACCTCAGCTCCAGCGTCCGCTCTCAAGGGAGTGTCCTCCTGTCCAGGCTAGGCCTGTGTTTAGCTTCCCCAGCCCGTGTTGAGCCTGCAGGGATGAGACTGTGATTCCGCCTGTTTCCTGTGGCCCGAGTCCTCTGCAGGCCCCTCAGCTGCCCAGCTGTAACGAATGTTCTGGAGACTCGGAGCTGTTGCTGCCTGCAGACTTAGTGGCGGGCGGTTTTCCATGGGCTAAGCCAGGGTCAAAGCACTGCTGGAGGGTGGGTCAGCCCACTGGAGATAAAGATGACGCCGCATTGCTGAGCCTCTAGTGGTTCACACAGGCTCCTCTGACATGCAGCACCGCTGGCCCTGGCAGTCTTTGCAAGCCTTTCAAGCTCCTGTCCCAGCAGGCAAGGAAGCCAGGCTGAGCTGGCCATGTGGGTATGGCCATTGCAACAAACCCCTACTAGGGCCCCTTGAGCAGGGCCCAGCGCACATGTCTGCTGTTTAGCACATGGCTGCGTGGTTTTCTTCCTGAGGTGGGCAGGATGCGCTGCAGCTTAGTGGGGTGTGTGCACTTGCCCAAGTGTGGAGGAGACTGAGGGCGCAGGGGACTGGGGCAGGGCACTGCTACCATTGCACCTCTCTTGGCCTCTGTGAGCCACCACTTGCCCGGCCCATTCCCCTGTCCTGAAGCAGAGGCGTTCCCCATCTATCAAGCCAAGCTTGCTGCTTGCTGGCCACGGTGCTAAGTCTTTGGTCTGCTGTGTGTGGACAGCAACTTAGAACAGCCAGCCACAGGTGAGTGAGCACACTGCGTACACCTGGCTTCCAGAAGAAGCCTGAGGCCAAGGCATAGCAGGGCTGGAAGGCAAACTATGCCTCTCAACTCCGAAGCCCCCATCTGGACTCAGTAGGCACCTGCAGGGTCCCACCCTTTTGGAGTAATGCAGCATATTGTGACGTGGGCTTCATGCATCTTCTTGCTAAGATACGGAGCTCCCTCTTCTGCCTCTCCAGCCTTCCTGTGCTGGCCTCTCTCTCCACTATACCCTGTGCAACCTTGGATTTGTGGTTGGTCTTAACACTCTGCGCCTCCCTGTGTCTTGCGAGTGCATCCATGAAAGCCGCGCTGTGTCTTGCAAGGCACTGCTTCCTGCCTGGGGATGTTGGAAAGTATGTGAGGGTCAGTGCACGGACTGCAGCTTTCTCAGATGCTGGTCCCACCATCATTCATACACCTGTGAAGACCTGGATGTTGCTGCCCTCAGAGAAGGGTAGCGGGTGCCGCTAGTGCGAAGCTCTGGCTTTCAGAAATCACGTCATCTTCCTCTTCCGTCTTCTTTTCCTCCTTCCCCTTCCCTCTCCTCTTTCTTCTCCTCATCTTCCTTCTTCTTCTTGGTGTTTTTGAGACAGGGCCTCATTATGAAGTCTAGGCTGGCCTTGAGCTTACTATGTAACCCAGTCCGCCCTCAGCTCCTGATCCTCCTGCCTCACCCTCTCAATAGCTGGGATTACAGCATGAAGCACCATGCCCAGGGAAGGCATCTCCTCTTAGGTGGCTGGGGTTGAACAGAGACAGAACTGAGGGGCAAGGCTGAGTCTCCAGCAGGGGGTGCAGCCTCAGCTTTCATCTGCCCATTCCACTGTACTGGCTCAGCCAGCACCAAGCCTGCAGAACCAGGAGAAGATGTCCAGTAGGGAGTACAGGACATCTGGTCCAGGGCCAGGAGCAGCCCTTGGTCAGGGTGCCCAGCACCCCCCCCCATGCCCTAGACTCATGGCTGCAAGCTCCCTTGGTCCTGCCCTACAGGTTAATGCAGGTAACTGCCCTGACCCCTCTGGAAGAGGGGTGCAGAGGGCCAAGTCCAGGCCTGGGTGTCGGCAGGTCCTGGCTCTTTCCTTTGCTGTTAGCTTGCTGTGTGGTCACAGGCAGTTCCCACCCCTGCTTGGGTCACATCTGCCCATCCACAGAAAGCATGCATGTGTGAGTGCATGCACATGGGCGTGTGATTCGAGGCAGAGACCAGGACTCTCCCAGCCCTGACTCTTCATCTCCAGAACTCTCCAACTGGAGCTGTCCTCTGGGCTTCCATCCCCACTGGGGAGGGGAGGCCCTTCCGTCTGGGCCCAGACTGGCAGAAGGTTGCTAGCTTCCCTGCTCGCTTTGGGAGGTGTTGCTCCCATATCCACTCTGATGGCGAAACATCACTGCTGCCGTTGCTCCGTGGGGGAGTCATGGTCTCCAGGTGTTATGGGGGTGGAGACTCAGCTGGGAAGTGAATTCAGGAAGCTCATTCCCACCCATTACCACCCATGAGGTTAAATTAAAAGAACATCCACCGGGAGCAAGAAATAGTGAAGAGGGGGCGAGGGAAGGGTCTGATGTCAAGGCAGAGCAACTCGGGGTAGGTGCTATGATACAGAGAAGATCTACTGCAAACCCGGCCTGCTTCCCAGTCCTGCCAGTGACGGATCCCAGTTAGTGTGCAGGGCAGCCGCAGGCCTGGAGAGAAGATTGGGCGAGAAGCAAAAGCAAGAGGCTCTCCCACCAGGTTCCTTCTCCTGGCACCGGCTAGGCAGCCCTGGCGCTGCCTCTGAGGCCCGCCCTTCTAAGTGGGCTGAGCTTTACAGCCCTTAGCAAGTGAAGCACAGTGAACGCATCTGCCCATGTTGGCACTGCCCACAGGTGGAAGGTGCTCTTCTGTGATGCTTGCCCACTGCAGCCTGTGGGCTTGAAGACAGGAGGAATGGGCAGCTGTGGGGGAGGGAGGCTGGCTTCCAGGGAACAGGCTGCTCTAGATGTGTCCACCTACAGCTTCCCTCTGGGGCTCGGTGTGGCCACCCCATCAGTATCTCAACCCGTCAGGCCTTTTGCCTTTTGGTTCCTTCCGCCTTGTGCACCCTCTCCACCTCTCCTGGCGCAAGGCTCAGCACAGCACCCTCTTCTCTCTGGAGCTTCCTGAAATGTGTGGATGGAGGAATGCGTGCTCACGGTCCCTCAGTGGCCTGCGGTGCTTTCTAGGATCCTCAAGGAGTCAGCATTCTACAGCCCCCAAGATTCCGGGAGGCTCACTAAATGTGCAAGGCACACAGCGGTGTTCCATCAGTGTCCCCTCCCTGGGCTTGAGAATGAGGTCAGGAGCAGGAAGACTCACACTACACTGTCTGGGGCACCCTGGGCTTGAAGACCAAAGAGACGGTCAGGCATGGTGCTGGGCAAGGGCCTTTCAAGGTCTAGGTCTCTTTACCTGGAAAACTCCTGAGGGACTCTGAGGTCCCTTCCACTCCCTGAGCTTGGATCTGAAACAGAGGTGCAATAGGCAGGGCAAACACTGCTGTTTTAGGTAGCAAATTTGTCACTTAAAAGATCACCTGAGAGTGGTGCTGAGTAGCATTCCTCTTGAAAATTTCCCTCTTAAGAAGAAAGCACTTTAGGAGTAGGAAAAGGAAGTGATGCTCTGTATTAGGAAGGTTCTGACAAGGTCCAAGTGACCCCTGTCACCCGGTGTTTGCCTTTTTGTACAATGCCTATCCCTGTAATGACTTATTTCTAACTAATGTAATATGGCAACTGTATTAGACAGCTTTGTGCTACTATGACAAAATATTCAGGGCAATCAATTTAAAAGGAGAGAAGGTTTATTCTGACAATTTTCAAGGTTTTAGTCGGTAGTGAGTCGGCTTTGTTGCTTTTTGGCCTGCAGTGAGAGAGCCCATCATGGTAGGAACCTGTGGTGGACAAAACCCCTCACTCCGTGAGGCCACTAGACTTTAGCACCACAGGCTGGTGACCAGACTTGGAATACTTGGGCCTTGGAGGACACGTGCCAACTGTAGCAGTGACAGAGGTGTCACTGCTGCATACAATTGGGAAGACTGCGATTTCTGTTTTGTTGGATTCTTTGTCACCTGTTGCCATGGTTGATTTTGGGAAGCAAGCTGCTATAGAGAGATCCATGTGACAAGACCAACAAAGGGCAGATTCTGGGCATTGCCAGTGAGAAAAGAGGGCCCTGAACCCAACACCCTGCCCAGACCTGGCTATGAGGCCAACAGTCCCAAGGGCCTTGGAAATGGCTCTGTCCCCAGCGGACCCTTGGTGTAACTAGAGCTCTAGCCAACATTTTGGTGGGTTTTTTGTTGTTGTTGTTGTTGTTGTTTTGTTTTGTTTTATAAGTCAAAAATTAAAATTTATTTCATTTATTTAATTTTTTTGGCTTCTTTGTTTTCATTTTTTATTTTTATTACTTTTAATAAGAAATAATATGATAGTTTCAAAACACATTAGTAGTACATTCACAGTAATTGACACATTGCATATTGTTGTCCTCATAATATTTATACAGAGCACAGGGTGTAGACTTGATAAATTTTCTGATCGATATTACCAGCCAACACTTTGACTGGCACCCATGGAAGACCCTAAAGAGACCCTCAAGAAACCCTAAAGGGCCAGGTAAGGCTGTGGTGGGGGCATGCACCCAGAGGAAGCACTTGTTTCGAACCACTTTACTTCGGACTAGCTGAGATAGACCTGGCTAATGTGTGCTCCTGGGGCTCTGAGAAGTCACATGTTGAACCCCTGAACACCTGGGGCATCCTAAAAATTAGGAAGTGCCTCCTCAGCTTCCAGAAAACAAGGAGAATATGATATGGGGCCCCTGAGCGATCTCAGGTATGGCACTGACCTACTTTGTGCCTCAGTTTCTCCACCCATACACTAAGAAGATTCTGTCGCCTCAGTGCTTTGCACAACTGTAAAGGTTTAGGACCCATTGTTCTTCTCTACCTTCCTTTGTGCCACCGGTGGAAAAGGCACTGAGTGAATAAAGTCACTCTCCACGAGGGAGTATCACGAGCAACTTTATTAAACACGATAGCACCTCCACACACTTGAGACCCTGTCACTCTTTTACTGGTCCTACTTCCACTCAGCGCTAGGATGACAGACCCCTTCGGGTCCTAGTTTAGACTCCCATGGCTCAGACACATAGCCAGGAAGGTCGAATTAGGACAGGGGTGCTGGAGTCAGAGAGCCCTGGGCCCTGAGCTGACTCGTGCTCCTGGCTAACTGTGTGTGAAGCAGGAAGTTATTTTATAAATTCTCAGCATCTTCTTTGATGGAGGAAGCACATATTTACCCCACATCACTTACAAAAATTGAATAACCTGACAATACTTGTTAATAGCTAATTGGTTCTTGATAGCAGCATGTAGTAATAACTCCACAGTAAGCAAACGCCCCATCTTTGTGTCATTATCAACATAATCTAGCACGAGGAACAGCCCTTTATTGAGTGCTTAGGACAGGTAAGTCCTGTGGTCAAACTGTACGGTATTTCAGGTGTCAGCCTAATGGTCCATGCCTCTTTGGGATAAGGTGGACAGTTTTCGTTCCAGCGTGCTTTGGGTCACTCAAACAGGCCACCCCCTCGCTGTCTGGAGCTCATTCAGGCAGTGCTACCCTGGACCTCAAGTCCAGCGTCTCTGCTGCTGACCTGGGGTACAGCTCTCCTTCAGAACAGCAGGCAGTGTCTGGAAGTTTCTTCTCCCCTGGGAGGAACTACAATGAGGCCACCTCATCCAGGGCTGGGGCTGTAGAGATTTCTGGGCCCCATCATCCTGGCCCAGGGATCCCCACTTTAGCCGAAACCCCACCAGCAACTTTCCAAAGCAGGAGACGCAGCACTGGTGAGATACCCTGGGGGACGGGGGTGCGGCACGGGAATGGAGGAGGCGTTCTGTCTTCTGCAAACCGTGGTGTCTTTCTACCGCTGCTGTCACTTCTAATGATATGTTTTTCTGAAAAAGAAAGAAGGCTGTATTATGACATGGGAAAGGCGGAGAGTGGGGTGTCAGACAGCAGCGCACAACTCGGGCATCGCCAGGCACAGGCTGATGTACGTGACTCCTCTCTCCCCACCGCTCCGCTCTCCTTTCTTGCAGTGGGGGCTGCCGGGGCTCCCCGTGCAAGGCAGAGAGGTAGCCTGCGCGTCAGGAGTTCTGAGATGCGCCGGGCTGCAGCTCTGCTAGTGACAGGCACCGCAAGGCTTGCCCTTCTCAGTGCACTCGTTGGGAACATCCGAGATG
The DNA here is from genome assembly GCA_004027025.1 of Myocastor coypus. Lineage (NCBI taxonomy): Eukaryota > Metazoa > Chordata > Mammalia > Rodentia > Myocastoridae > Myocastor > Myocastor coypus. Next base: position 40,358 of record PVJA010012108.1, read on the forward strand.
ATATTGGAGCCTCTCTCAGAGGGTCGGGCTACACCAGGGACCCGAGCCAGGGTGAATGGCCCTCGTTACAGCGGTCCCAGAGCACGGCCCATGTAGTGCACACCATGCCTGACTGAAGACCAAGCTTTTCCTTCCTGGGGTCACTGCCTTGGATCTATGAAGTGGTGGAAAAGACTCCCCACCCCCCACCCCCGCCATGTTTTCCCATAGTCCTGCAACTCCACGGTGGAACTAGACACATATTCCTACCTGTGACTTTTTCAGTTCTCTTTCGAAAAATGTGGGCCCACTTTTGAGTTTAGTGTATTACACATCCGCAGATGTCTTAGAAAAGGCAGCCATGACCTTCTTTTTCTCTGTTTTTCATTTCGCTGCCTGGAATTTGAATGTGATAGCTGTCACTCTAGCAGCTCTCTTGGGCTCTGAGGAGAAAAGCAAGCCCCAGAGGAGGCAGGATGCAAGCTGGGAGGGGCCTGCGTGTCATGCCACGTCCTGTGGTATTGTATAAGCTCGCCCACTTCCAGGCATCTTTGTGCCTCCTGTAGACCTCTGCTAGTTTGTTTTCCTCTTGTTTTGCAAAAGCTAATCCCAGGGCCTACACAGAGAAAGATTGTCCTTTCCAAGAATCTTAAATCCTTCTCTTCTTGGAATTTGTCCAGAGTAGATCATCACAAAAAATGTTTAAAATAATACAACCTGATTTTTGTGATTGCAAAATAAATGTATTTCTATCAGTAGCAGAGAAAAGAGGTGACATGGCGCACATGAGGACAGTGGCAGAGAGTCAGGAGGCGGGGTGTGCAGTTAGAGCAGGGTCCAGGGTTCACCTCGTCCCCTTACCAACTGTCATGGGGCGATGGGTACCTGACCTCCCAAAGCCATAGTTCCTAGTGCAGGTGGATGGTGTTGTATGTCCTGCATGTACATACAACATGTAGAGCTGATGTACTGCATGTGCTCTAGGGCAGGCCTGGCCCCATGTGATCATGGGTGGAAAGCTGGCACCACTCTACCCCTTCATCCGGTCCTTTGTCCTCCCCAGTCTCCTTCTTTTCTGATAGAATATCATGACCGCCATCACTACTGTTAAAACGAGGAAGACGATCCAAGATATCCTAGTGGAATAAAAACATACAACCTCCATTATCGATGCAGCAGGGTCCCCTATTGTTACGGTTTATGTCTAGTTGTCCCTCCAAAGCCTCATGCAGTCATGGGGCGGGGACTTCTATAGATTGAGACTTGACTCATGAGTCACTGGGATTATGTGTTTTAGTAGTGATGGGATTATTGGTCTGAGTAGGGCTGGGACTATGGGTGTGGTCTAGGGTGGATATCCTAAGGCAGAGAGCCTGATAGGAATATAAAGAGAGACAGAGAGACAGACTAGAGCTGCTGCTCTGCTGCCCTGTTTGGTTGGCTGCCTCTGCCACCATTTTGTTGCTGTTCCACCGCCATGAACTGGATGCTCTCTGCTCTGTTCCACTCAGCCTTGGGCCAGCCGAATATGGACTGAAACCTCCACAAGCTGTGAGCTAAATAAACCATTCCTTCCTTCATTTTGGGTGTCAGGTATTTGTCCCAGCAACGAGTAAAAAGTAACTAAGACACCTATGTATACTGCCATTGGAGATCTCAGCAGGGAAACACCCCTGCAGTACTTCCCTCTGCGAAGTGGACCTCAGTGGCTTCATCATCTTCTAGAAGCCTCTCTCCAATGCGTAGGCTACATCTGTGAGCGTGAGTTGTCCTGCTCTGTTATTCTAGTAGACTGAAAATGCTCTGGTCTTTCCCTGAGCTATACCAGTCCTTGGAGGGCCCTTATGGAACAGGAAGTCCCCACGCCCGTCCTCCTGCAGCTGCTGATACAGCCCCCATGGCCAAGTGGAGCTTCAGGGTGGATAGTTTGGAGAGGCAGCCCGAGACTGCCACTACATTCCTGTCACTCCTTGTGTAACTCCTCCTCCGACCTGCTTGGAGGTCAAGTCTTTGTTCTCTGGGAGGAAGAAATACTCTTTTGTCTCTTAGAGAGCAGGCCATGAGCAGCACTTCAGGCTGGTAGCTGCAGGTGGTGAGCTAATGCACCGGGCGCTGTGCAAATCCTCTGAAGAGGAATTCCTTGATCGCCCCTCTGGCTGGGTCTGCAACTCTGGTGCCACCAATGCTGTCCTGGTCCCTGCTGACCAGAGAGGGCCTCTACCGAGCAGTGGTTTCCCAGGACATGGGACCCTGCAGATGCACGGCTGCCACAAATGCCTCCGTGCGCGACGGATAGAGAAGGGACAGCCCTCTTTGGAAAAAGACAAAGCCACTGACAGAGGTCATTGGGGGGACCATGGAAATAGGTTGCTGAGGATACAGCCACCACCTGTAGGCGTCCTGTCACCAATAGTTATGCATGTAAATGTCCAGAAGGTACCGACCTCATAGATTTTCCGAACTCTTGTCTTACACATTGATTCCAACTCTCCTAGTCCTCAGACTTTTTCTCTGAGTTGCCATTGGCTGGTACTTAGCACACTGGTCCATAGATGCTCCCCGCAGAGCAGTATTGGTACATGACCACACTCCTCAGTAAAGTTGTCCCTGCTTCCCAGATGAGGAAACTAAGGCCCATGGTCCATGCTGCACAGGCCATGAGCATCTGAGCCGGGTTTGAATCTGGAAGATTCTCAGCTCACCCCATCATGGCCGTCCATAGAGCTTGTCAAGTGCAAGGCTATAGAACCTTGAACTTCGCGAATCTCAGGAAGATGTTTTGTAGATGCTTTACGCGGTGCAGTTGGGTCACAAATCCCAGGATCCTTACGAATCCTGAGCACCTTTCGCATGCAGCTTGGTCCATGGGAGCAAGGTTGTTGGGCAGAGTATGAGCCCACGGCACAGGCCTTTGGGCCACTGACCCTCTTTCCTGTGCCCTCCTCATTCAAGGTTAGCCACCTGTAGACCCCAGCTGACCACTGGCGGTTCCTGGCCAGGACCGGTGAACCCATCGCCCCCTCTGCTGTCACTGAGCCTGACTCTGGTTCTCAAAGGAGAGCCACAGGTATCTGGCAGGGGCCACTGTCAGACTGCTGCCTGGTGTGTGTCCCCACCAGGACAGAGGGTCGCAAGTCTTGCTGAGAGTACAGAGAGGGCCTGCAGCTAAGCCTGGAACAAGGGAGGCTGCCTGGCAGAGGTGACCATGACAGCTGAGCACAGTTCATTCGATGTGTTATGCAGCACCTCCAGGCCATGGAACTTACAGATATACTTGGGTACAAGCAAGCTGCCACTCAGAGCTCTTGCCACCATCTTTAGCCGCTTCCCTCCTTGCCCAGACACAACTTAAAGGGGGAGAGGTTTACTTGGCTGAGAGTTGTCTGGCTCCAAAGCAGCACAGGATGGCAGAGGGACCTGGCTGCTCGTGGCATGGAGCAGAGTGAGCAGAGAGAGCCAGGGAGGAGCCAGGGAGGGAGAAACCAGCAATAAGTCCTCTAACCCAGTCACCTCTCGAAGTCCTGCCTATTATCGCACGAGGCTTTACAGGGACACGAGGTACGAATCCTAGCACTCATCTACCCATGCACTCAGCAGTGTGGACCTACTGCGTTCCAGGGTTTGTGCTAGGTGCAGCTGTGTGCTGCCCTCAGAAAGCTGGAAGGAAGGTAGCACGATGGTGGAACACTGGCCTCGGATGCGCAAGGCTCTAGGTTTTAACCTGCAGAGCTAAGAGAGAGGCGGGGAGAGAGAGGTGGAGGGAGAAGAACAAGAGGAAGAGGGAGAGGGGAAGAGTGAGAGAGAGAAGGAAAGGAGGGGAAGAACGCTAAATGCATATGCATGCATGGAAGAAAGGAATACTCATGAACATGAAAATTATATACAATTATAGAATATATTTATAAACATTTAAAATGGTTATAATTTATGTTGCCTATTTCCATAATAGTATGTATCATATATATAATGGCATATGCTATGTGTATATTAATAAATCTCATAAAGCAAAAATAGAGCGGGCAGGAGGCTCGCAGTGCAGGGGTGGGGGCTTCGCTGGGCCTAGTGGGAGAGCCTCCCAGAGAGGTCTAAGGAGGTTGCTCTTCCTGCCTTTTCACAGGCTCAGATCCCCAGGCTCTCTGCCTATTTCCACCGCTTGTCCTTCCTTTCCGGTGGTAACAAGTGGCCTCAGGGCCTTCGTCGTTGTGGGTGAGTGGTGAAGTTTGCTAACCAGAGGGTGGGTGATCTTGCCACTTGAACTCAGGACCTGAAAGCCACAGAGAGGAAATGCAATTATCCTCAGAGCATCTCCAGGTTAGTCCAGTTCTGTGCTCCAGACAGGCTGCAGCGCCATGCAGTCAGGAGGTGCCGGCTTGGGAGCAGTGGGACACTCAAGGGGACCTGGAATAGTCGACGCTGAAGACAGAGGTGGCCGGGACTGTGACCTGCACGTTGTTAGCCATAAATGATCAGAGCTCATTCAATACCCACCATAATCCCGAGGTCATTTTGTTACCAGCCTAATCAGGCTCCAGGGCTGGTTCTCAGCCTTTCAGACAGCACCCAGTCTCTTTGGGCCATGCCCATCCTCCAGGTGGCTCTTCCAAAGAAGAAGATGATGGATCTAGAAGCTTCCTGAACCCACCGCACACAGGCCCACTGATGGGCACAAAGCTTTGTATTTCTCCCTGTCCTGAATTTTCTCCTCTATAAAACCGAGAAGCTGGATCCTAAAAGTAAGGAGCTCAGCGACTTTAGGAGATTGTCTGGCTTAGGACTGAGCCCCACTGCTGTTTTTCTTCCTGGGATGAATCCTCCTAAGGAGGAAGTTACTCTAAGTAACTTGTGTGTGTGTCTATGTGTGGCGGATGATTAAGCCAAATCTAGAGAGGGACCATTAGAACCCAGTGCATCAAGTGTTTTATGTAGACGGTACTCAGTAAGTGTTTGCCCTCTAGCCCACCCACTCCTATAACGATACTGCGGCTTTACTTAATAAAAGCCCCTCGAGTTCATTCATGTGTTCTGCAAGCATTTACTTCCACATGTTTGTTTTCGTGATTGTCCTGCTGCGGTCTTGCCTTCATCCAGCCACCTGCCTTTCTGTCCACCTTCCTGTCCATCACACACACTGTCTTAGTTACCCTTCTCTCGTTGCTGGGACAAATACCCAACACTCAAAATGAAGGAAGGAAAGGTTTGTTTAGCTCACAGTTACTGGAGGTTTCAGTCCATATTCGGCTGTCCCAAGGCTGAGTGGAACAGGGCAGAGAGCATCCAGTTCATGACGGTGGAACAGCAACAATCGCGACAGAGGCAACCGACCAAACAGCAGAGAGCAACAGCACTAGTCTGTCTCTTTTTATATTACATGCAGGCTCTCCACCTCAGCCTATCTGCCTTAGGCTACATCTATAATTCTCAGCAGTACTCAGACCATAATTTCATCAGTATTAAAACACATAATCCTAGTGGATCATGGATCAAGTCTCAAACTCTAGAAGTCTCTTTCCCACAGCTCATGAGGCTTTGGGGGGACAACTAGACATAAACCGTAACACACGCATATTTCCTCACTCTAGTACTTATTAAACCACTACTGTCTGCTGCATTCCAAATAGCTCAAGCTAGGCTTCTCCCTCTTAAGAAGCTCATAATCATAATCCACAAATGGGTCAAATGTCACATCACAATCAGGTGCACAAAGCTTTGTTCTGTGAAGTTTAATTCACTAAGCTGACATCTGTGTCATTAAAGTAACTACCCTGCCAGGGTTTTCCCTCACTTAGTAGCAAGGTGCAGCGGTTAAACCATTACTTTAACCTCTCATCATGTGTGAGTCTGATTTGTTGAAATAAATCCATGGTCAACATCTGTCCATTGTTCATTTAGTGGACGAGAGCCACAGGGCCGTCAGACCTGCTCATCCCACCTCAGGGTTGTTATCCTTCTTGCTTGGCAGAGGCAGCCCCTTAGGCAGGCACAGCTGCTTTTGCCACCTGGGAGGTTGATTTATCCAGCAGTGTTAACCTCATCTAATTAGCCTGAAGGGTGAGCAATTAATGACGCGGAACCTCTTTGAAAGCCCAGTAAATAAAAGGCCAGGAATTCAAGATAGATGTAAACCAGAGGCTATGGTAATGATGATGAATTGTTTTGCTTGGGAGATTGTTGTCCTTTTAGAGAAGACAGCATCTCTTAACCATCATGGCCCCCACACAGGGCAATGGCGTTGCTCTCAACCAGGCCGTCAGCATTTCGTAACCACGTGAACCCACTTCAGGGCCAAGGTGGGAATTCGTTTTGCAGTTCATGTTTCTGACAGACGTTGAGAGGGAGAGGGGTCCTGAGTGACATCTAAGAGGTGGGGAACTCTACTTGGCACATTGCAGGCATTTCGACATCTCTTAGTGCTCTCTAGGGTACCATGGGATGAATGTGTCTGGGTTCCAGGATGGGACACAGGTAGCTCCATCTCTGGAACCTGGACCTACATGCAGCTTAACCTTGCCAAACCTTGGTCTCCCTGGTCACTAAGAAGGAAGCAGAGTCACGCTTGTGTGTACATGAGCTAGACTGAGGGTCAGGGTTGTAGCCCTGGTCCAGGACCAATGCAGGAACATTGAATACTATTTTACCCCTTACGCATTCATTTCTGACATTCTACTAGGATGCAATTTCTCTGCAAAAAGTAGATTATGTTAATCTCCGTTTCCCCTACATGAGTTCCTGGTATACAGTAGGTGCTTAGGAAATCTCAAATACTTGGCACAGTTTTTTTTTTTTTTTCTCTTGGCTCATAGTGAACTGTATCAGTGGCCCTCATTCTAGTACACACACACACACACACACACCAGCTTGGTTCTGTGCCTGGCCAACTGACATGTTTTATGAAATAGCATTTCAGGAGATGAGCCAGATGTGGGAGGCTTGGTGAGACCAGGGCACACTGCTCCTCCTGCCGTGCCTGCTGCAATGGAAAGCCCTGTGGAGAATCCAGTCACCCACCAGTCACCTGCCCAGCAGCCAGAAGAGGGAGCTGAGCCACCGCCAGCTCTTCCCAGCCAAACCACAGACTATGGGCTCGGGAGCCAATAGGCGCTTTTTTGCTTTTGGCCAGACTTTTAGGGCAGTGTGGTACATAGGATGAGGAGGACAGCGAATAGCCAATATCCAACTACCGCTGGAATAGAGCTTAATGTGCCCTTTAGATGTAAGGGTGCGCTTCTCGTCACTCTTTTTCTTTTTGTCACCTGCTGGGTAATACTTGGTCCTAAGAAGGCTGGCTTTAATTGCTTAAGCAATGTTTGAGTGTCTGGAACTGGGAAATTCTACCCATCCCTGCTGGGCTGTCTCTTGCACTCACTTGGAAGATAGTGGGCCGGAGTAAAGCTAAGGTGTGAAAGCCTTACCTCTGCAGCACACTTTAGGATGCATCAAGCTCTGCTGCTTAATCAGACTCCCTCTGATTCCCTTAGCACACTGATTCTCCTAAGTGACATGGCACACGGCTGCAGAGAAGCAGAGAACTCGTGACACAAAATTTTCCTTTCCACGCTACTCTAACACATTTCCACCCATTCCATGGCTTTAAACAACTGAGATATAATTTGACTGTTCTGCAATCAGTCTCGTTGGGCTCCCCTGGGCTGAAGGTACCAGGAGAGATGCGTTTCTATCTGGAGGTTGTAAGGACAGATCTATTTCTTTGACTTTCCCAGTTTCTAGGCACTGCCTGTATTGCTGAATTCAAAGCACCTGTTATGATTTGAATGTTCATTACCCTAAAATTCATATGTTGGTGCCTAAAAACGATGGTATTACTATGTCTTTGGAGAAGTGATAATGTCACAAAGCCTCCACCCTCATAAAGGAGCAGCTCAAGTGAGCTCCCTCATCCCCTCTCCTAGGTGAGGATTCAGCAAAAATGTCCCATCTTCGAAGCAGAGAGCAAGTCCCCCAGGTCTCCCAGCCTCCACAACTATGAGAAATGAGTTTTTAAATTCTCCAGCCTAAGGCATTTTGTTATAGCATCAAGCAGACTAAGACAGCTCTCTTCCTGCTCTTTCAAAGCCAACAATGCTGTCTCTGAATATCCATCTCTGGTCATATCTGTCTGCTGACTATGAGCAGCAAAGTTTCTTCACTTTTAAGGAGTCCTGTGAGTGCACTGGGTTCCTTTGGGCAATCTAAGACACTCACCCCATCTTAAAGTCTTTAACTTAATTATATTTGCAGAATCTCTTTTGTATGTACTATAAGATACTCATGAGGGCTTAGGGTGTGGATATCTTTGTGGGAACACCATTGCATTCACCAAAAAGGGACAACTACATTTCTAATAGGTCATCTAGTTAAGATTTGGCAGCTTTTGGACCCATCTCCCTTTCTTCATTATCTTTTCTTTCCTTTTGCTGCCTGGACAATTGTGGAGCTTTTATAAACCAGTCCCACAGGTTGTAAGATCAGAGTATTGGGCCAAACAAAAAGGAATGCTTAAGCACACTACCCAAAATGAATCTTGAGGCAATACCACAATTGTATACTTGGAGTTGAAGACATTTTATATTCCTATCCAATTACTTATTTTTAGCTACAGATACACCTCCTGGTCAAAGGGTCCAAAGAATGTTTCCAGAGCATCTATTGCTTACTGATCTTTCTTGGCATGAAGAGACCGAATCCTGTAGGAGAAATGGATGTATTTTATGGTAGAGGAACAGCAGCAGAAATTGCTTCATGCAAATGAAGCCTGGCAGTGTGACTTCATGAATAAGAAATGAGCCAACGCCTCCTCTCCCCACAGGCAATGATGCGCACTGGGAAATTAATTGTGGCATTTGTTGGGTGGCCCTGGCTTCTGTCAGGGTTTCAGGCAGACACAAAGATGCTTCCCCTCCTCCAGCTGGATGTGAAGAATTTATGTGCTTTTTAGCTTTGCTCCATGTTGGAAGTGAACAGTTGATTTGACTCAAGCTCCTGGAAGCTTGTGGACCTTTTCAGACTCATGAACTCAAGCTGAAAGACTCATGTGGTGCTGGGCCACACATCGTGGCCATAGGTAGTTAAGCACATGGCCTCAGGAGCCAAAGAACCCAGGTTCAAATCTTGCTTTTCTTTTTAGCTATCTTGCTTTGATTAGGTAATAAGCAAGCTACTTAAATGCTTGGTCTCAGCTTCTCTATTTATAGACTAAAGATTATGATAACATTTCATAGGATTGTTTTAAGAATTAAATAGGTTAATGGCCACACAGCTCTTAGTGTAGAACCAAAGAATCCTACCAGTACCAGCTGACAGAAGTGCAGGTCATGTCACCTTAGTTAAAATTAAAATGAATAGTGAGTCCTCTTTGCTGCTGTTGCTTCTGGGCCTTTGTAATATCATCAATACAAGACGAAGAAAGTAGGACTAAAAATGATAAATCCTGGGCTTCAGCCTCATGTTACCTCACTGTCTGGGGAAACTATTTGTCTCGCTCTACCTCTATATTTCCTCATCTGTTAGAAGGGGTGGTGATTGTTCTGGTTCCTTCTTGCTACACAACAGAGCACTCCAACATTTAGTAGCTTGAAATGACTCCCATGTTGTTGTCCAGTTTGGGGGGATCGGGGGTCCTGCTAGGGCTCAGCTGAGCAATTTTTCTGCTCTACCTGACACTGAGTAAGAGGATTTGAAGCTCTCAACTGGTGACAAGCTCATGAGGAGGATTCAAGATGGTTCCACTCAGTCGTGAGTTGCCTCAGCTGTGGGAATGACCTGAAGGCCAGGCTCAGCTGGGATTATTGGCTGGAGCACTTGCGTTTGGCTACAATGGCATGAGAAGTTTGAAGTCCATGGCTTCCAGAGTCATTGTTCCAAACTACCAGCCATGCCAGGATTGGCTCTGGAAGCTGCCACAGGGTTACTTCTGCCATATGCTTTGGTCAAAGTAGACACTGAGTCTAAATTCAAAGGGATAGAAAATATGCTTTTCTACATGGAAAGAGTTGTAAGAGTTCTTACTTTAATCTCCAAAATGATTCTGATCTCATGATTATAATGTGTGGAGGACACAGTATAGTGTATGTAGGCTTGTTAGAGTGATGTTTTAATGTCTTTCCTATGACTTTGTTTTTTAGGTTTTAGGTTCACAGTAAGATTGAGAGGAGGGTTGCGGAAACATCCCATACATGCTTACTGTCACACAAGCCTGGCCTGCCCACCATCACTGTCCACCACCCGAGGGCTACATTCATCAAAACTGGTGAACCTGTGTTGACACAGTGCAATATCCTAAAGCCCATGGTTCATTTTGGGGTTTACCCTTGATATTATGTGTCCTGTGGGTATTATAGGCATGTGTATAATAACACATACTTATCATTGTCATATTAAACTGAATATTATTTGTGGGGGTGCTTGCCTGCAAAATCCTCTGTTCTCTGCCTATTCAGCTCTCACTTCTTTTAACTCCTGGCAGTTGCTGCTTTCTGATCCAGAGTCTGCCCTTCGCAAAAGGTCATGGAGTTAGACTCATACAGTATAGAGCTTTTCTAGATTGGATTCTTTCACTTAATAATATGCATTTAAAATCTCCTCCATGGCCTGTCATGGTTTGGCAGTTGATTTCTTTTTCACACTAAATAATATTCCATTGTCTTGATGTACCACAGTTTATTTATACATTCACCTGAAAAGACATCTTGATTGTCTGTAATTTTTGGCAGCTGTGAATAAAACTGCCATGAGCACCCATGTGTAGGTTTTGTGCAAACATAAGCTTTCTACTCCTTTGGGTGAATACCAAGAAGTGCAGTTGCTAGAAATTAAAAATGTTGTTCTGTAAAATACACGGGTGAGAATAACAAGACAACTACAGATTAAAAGGAAGTATTTTTAAAAAGATATGTTTGATAAAAGACAGTTATCCAAAACATACACAGAGCTCCTTGAACTCAACAAGTAGAAGACAGCGCTATCAGTACCCCACTAGACATCTCACCAAAGCAAATACATAGGGAGCAAATAAATGCCTGAAAAGATATTCCACATCATATGTCACCAGGGAAATGTAAGTTAAAGTGATGAGATACCACCACATACACCTACTGGAAGAGCCATAATCCAGAACTTTGACAGCAACAAAGGAGTTGTGGGTGTCAGGTATTTTATCCCAGAAAGGAGCAGCGAATGTGAAGCAACCAGATTCCCATTTAATCCCATTCACTCCAAAATGGCAGATAGCATGGCAGGCTCTGCATGACAGGTTAAGCATACTTTGTCACGTGATTCATGCATGGTGTTTTTAAGAATGTCTTTTCTTGGCTCCTAGTGATGATACATAAGAATTTTCTAGAATTTGATTCTAACTATGTGTTTAATCTAGAGCCTTTGTGCCTCTTCACATGTTGATGAAATTTTCTTAGGCTTCACATATGCTTCGTCCATGTGACAGAGAACACCGCCCTTGGCCAGGCCCAAGATGTCTTACGTAGCCCTGTAAATCCTGGAGATGTGGGTTTGGGAGAGAGCATGCGCAGAGAAGCAGACACCGAATCATTTAGTCCCAAATTAAAGCATCTCAAGGGAAGGATTGATTGGTTCATTTTGCTCCACTCACTCTCTAGTGGTCCCCAGTGGACCAATTAACCATGCCAGGAAGTGGCTGGCATTCCTACACGGGAGAGCGGTGCTGGGCAGGAAGCTACAGGCCACTGTTCCTCCAGTGGGGGGCAGCAGAGAGCAAGACGCACCCATTGGCGGAGCAGCCTGCCCCACTTCAACGTTCAGGCAGGCATAGCCTGGGCTGGGGGAAAGCTGGTCCCTCCAGATGTCTTGTAGACCCGCTTCTCTACAAGATAAAGTCTAGGGCAAAAGTTAAAGCATGTGTTTTATTTGGAAGGAGAGTGCAAACCGTGGCATTGAATAGGAAGCACAGGCGAAATAGGGCACAGAAGGGCCCAAGGCAATGCTAGGTGGTAACCCTGATGGGTATTATTTCCCAGAGCCATGGTGGTGTCCAGCAGGTCTCTCAGCCTGGGATCAGCTGTAGCTCACCTGAATGAGCTTGTAAGATAGACTGTCATGAGGCAGACTGTTAGAGTGGTAGGTGAGAGGAGCCACTGCCCAGCCCATGCTCCCTTCTGATTTCCCTCTAGGTCAAAGTTTTACCAGTGGCAAATTATCTCCTCTGTGCCCGAAGACTGCATCGCGCTGTCCCATTGGCCGCTCTCAGAAGGCCAAGTCCCACATGGTGCTGGCAAGCGTTCTGTTCATGTTTGTGAGAGGTAAAAGGACCCAGAAGTTCTGCATTGGTGGCTTGGTGTCTTAGTCCCTTTATTTATTTTTTTCTTTTATTTAATTTTATTTATTTATGTTTTTCTTGTTTCAGAACCTTTTTTGTTTATTCACTCATTTTTATGGCCGGCTCAGCCCACCCCAAGGGCAGGGCTGGCATAGCATGTGGTGCCGGGGATCGAACCGCGGTCCCTGAAGCCGCCCAAGCTTTCCCAAGCAGGCGCTTTAGACCACTGAGCCATCCCGCCGGGCCC
>PVJA010012109.1:0-31669 GCA_004027025.1 Myocastor coypus
CTGCCATAGGTAAGCAAATCTCCTTTCTCACAGGGCTTCTAGGAACCACACAAAATTAAAAATTCTCAGAATCAGCACTTTCACTTCCTGAAGATGCTGGAAAATGGGAATACAAAATTATGCGAGTTCTAGAGGCATCCTGCACTTTTTTGGCTCTCGAAGTGCTTAATTAACTGTGCCTATTCACCCAGAAAGATGGAGTCACTGCTCGAGCCGGGCCTCTCCGGGAGGCCCTGGCACAGGTGCGAGGCTGGCCCTGTTCAACAGTTTCTGCAGATCATTCCGCTCAGGCCCGAGATTCAGGTGTAAGAAGGATTCCAAAGGAGCACTGTGGGGAGATAGATGTGGTAGAAGTTACAGTTAAGTTTCCCCCTGATGGGACTCAGCAAGAAGGTGTTCCTTTCTTCCTCAGTCCCATTTCCTTTCCTTATACCCTCATTCCAAGGTCTACCAACCTGCCCCCCCACATCTCCTTCTGTTGAATTTTCCACACTTTCTCATATGATGCATTTTAACCGCTGGTCATTTATTGTGCCTTGCAAACTCTGGGACCTTGATGACAATTTTCATCCCAGAAGGGAGTGGAAGGATTTAGGAAGCTCTTCTTGGACCTCATCTTGGTCTGGTGGAGTTTATATTTGTAATCCCAGGGGGAAGTTGTTGAAATTCTAGTGAGTTAATTTCAATCTACCACTTTCAGTGCAACTCATGGTAGAAATAAAGACACTAAGGTGCTTTGCAGTTGTGGGGAGGCAAAGGGGCCCTAAGTCCAGTCAGAAGAATGGTTAACTGGAACAAAGACCTCCACCCAAGACCAAACCTGGGATTATAAATTTGTGACGAGGAGGGACTAGCTCAGGGATGAGTGACTGAGAGAAAGATAGGAAGTACATGAATGCTGTGAACTGGACTAGATAGGAGGCCCTAAAGCATCTTTATGAGAGAGAGAGGGAGAGAGAGAGAGAGAGAGAGAGAAAGAGAGAGACAGACAGATACAGAGACAGGGAGAAGGAGAAGGAAGAAGTGGAGGGAGAGAGAGAGGGAGAGGAAGGAGGGAGAGGGAGGGGAGGGAAAGGGAGAGGGATGGAAAGAGAAACAGAGACAGAGACAGAGACAGAGACAGAGAAAGGATACGGAAAGAGTAATCTGCATATCACAGCTTGAGTGTCTCCTGTTTAGGGGTCAGAGCTTTGGCTCTGAGCTGTAATCTTCATGCCCTGAGGTGTCATAGCCTCTTTCTCTTGGCTCAACCCCAGCTAGCAATGAGGCATCACTCAGCCTAGCTCACGCATACCAGTTGGGAGCCACAGGTGGGGCAGCACTGACCTGTCCCATTATTTTAAACACTACCCATCAGCACCTCCTCTAGGCCCATTTGCATTGTTTCAAGCTAGCTGAGGGGATAAAGAAACACCGAGCCTGCTCTGTACCAATCAGTACATGGAAATAGGCCCAGCTTTGGTCAAGATGGAGCCAAACTCTCAAGGAGAGCCATCCTGGTGGTCTCCTCAGGAGGAATGCTGTAATATCACTAATGAAATCTCCAATTCTAATCTTCCTGTACTGAGACCCGCTGCTGATTTCCCTCTTAGCTTATTTAACTAGCAAGAGACCATTGGCAGTGCTTTCTCCCATAGATCAACGAAGGTGGATGTTAGCCAAAGATAGTTGCTAACAATATGTAGAAGTTGCATTCCAACTACTTGTTTGTGTAGATATTTTATCATGGTGGCCATGACATTCAACAGAAGAGACTGAGGAAAAATATGAAAATCTTATGTTATGGTTTTTGTGCAGAGGTCCCTCCAAAGATCCATGCAATCTTAGATGGGTCTTTTTCAGAAGCAGCTGAACCTAGGGTACGTGACTGAGTCCTAGTGCTGTGCTGGGATTCAGGGTGCTGGGATTAAGGTTGAGTGATCGAAGGATCAGGCTACCGATTAGGTTGGCACCACCCTAATCCGAACAGTCTGGATAAGACAAAAGAAGTGCAGAGAGACTTGTTTTACCCATGTTGCTCTTGTCGCTTTGCTGTCTTTGGTCACTATGAGTGTTTGTCCCTCTGCCATGACACCCTATCTTACAGTCAGCTGCTTATGGACTGAAATCTCCATAAACTATGAGCTAAATAAGCTTTTTCTCCTTGAACTTTGTTTTTATTTTACTTTCCTCTTTTAACTTTGGGTGTTGGGTATTTTGTTGGGTATTTCCTAGAGAAAAGGAAGGAAGACATGGTGCTTGTATCTGGATGTAGTGGCCTGTAACCCAGCACTTTGGTGGGGGGCTGAAGCAGGAGGATGACAAGTTTGAGTCCAATCTGGGCAATTTAGTGACTAACTCCGGGTCTCAAAATAAAGGCCAAAAAGATCTAGGATCTAGCTCAGTGAGAAGGCCCTGGGTTCCACTCTTAGCATAACAGAAAGGGGGAAAAAAAGAAAAGAAAGATAAGAAAGAAATACAGAAAGAAAATGATGTGCATGAATCTATCTGCGGTGTATACTTAAATTCCATAAAATATACATGTGATAGAAATTAGGAAAACCCTGGAAAAACTTACAAATTCAGCAACTGTGGGGAAAATGTTAATAGTTGCCCACCCACCTAAAAGTGTATGTGTGAAAGATAAGGGGGAGGATAAAGGCTGGAGAATTTACATTCAGTGCAGAAAAATGTACAAGTGCCCTCCCAATTCCCAAGCTAGAAGATATGCGAACGTAGGAAAAAGAAACCCCCAAAACCTGGACTTCCCCAAGGATGTCCCATGAGTAGAGAAAGGAGCCCAGCAAACAGAGCTCTTACATTTGTCACCGTCAGTGTGAGCCCCCGCTGCCCTAGCACACCGCTAGTGAAAGTGACATCTGGAGTGGGAGTCACGTGTGGATGTGTGTGTCACGCAGTAGACAAAGTACATGTTTCCAATGGAATATACGGCCATCTGTAAATGGCCATGACTCTCCATCCTCAGTTTCAGGGCAATTGTTTTTCTGAGAACACTTGTGCTTCTCTCTCTTTGGGGAAAGCTCTATGAAGACTTACCATGTCTGAGATTTGATCTTCTCAGTGTCTCGTGCCACAGGCAATAGTGTTAGTAATAGTTCCCAAGACTCACTGCATTTTTTTCATTTATGTGTTTGCTGTAGTCGTTCAAAGGCCTGCGTGTCAGAAGCTCAATCCCCAGCTGGGCGCAGTTGGGAGAGATCCGATCTTTAAAAGGTGACAGGTTGCCGGGTGTGGTGGTGCACGCCTATAATCCCAGCACTCGGGAGACTGAGGCAGGAGGATTGGTGCGAGTTTGAGACCAGCCTGGGCTACAAAAGTGAGCTCAAGGCCAGCCTCAACTGCATAGCAAGACCCTGTCTCAAACAGACAAAAAAATAAATAAATAAAAATAAATAAATAAATAAATAAATAAATAAATAAATAAATAAATAAAAGGTGAGAGGTCATCCAGTCATGGGAGATGTGTCCTTGAAGAGGACTGTAAGACCTCATGCTCCTCCTCTTCTTTTTTGTTTCCTGCCTGCGAGAGGAGCACTTTGCTCTGCCATGTGCCCCTGCTATGAGGTGCTGTCTAGCTGCAGGGTCAAAAGCTGTCACAGGGCAAATTGATCACAAACTAGATCCACAAAAACTGTAAACCAAGATAAACCTTTTCTGTTTATAAGTTGACTGTCTGGGCTGGGGAGATAGCTCAGTAGAATAAGCGCTTGCTCGGAAAGTGCAGGGTCCCGAGTTCAATCCCCAGTACTGACCACAAAAATCAAAACAAAAACAAGACTGTCTCAGGTATTTGTCATAGTGATGGAAAGCTGTTTAACACAATATTTGAACCCAGGCCCCTTTTCACTCAAAATGCAAATCTAAGCAGAGCAGTGTAGTACTTAGCATTCCTTGGGTTCGTAAATACGGCAAACAGGACCAGAACGCTGGCCGTAGCCCATGGAAAAGCTTCGGACTAACTTCTCAGCTTAGTACTCATTCAACGTCTTTGTATAAAATAGGGTCAGCTTAGTTTCTTTGAATACTACATGACATAAAAACAGCAAAAATTCTAAGTTTTTCTTTTAGTGAGCTTGGCCCCACATTCCCCAAAGGTACTTCTTTCTCTTAACAGAGGCCGCAGGGGCACTAACGTGACAGTAACTCCTATATCAGTAACCTCGGGCTGGAGTCCCTGCTCCTCAATCTTCAGCTGCCTGCCCTGTTGTGCTCCCACCGCCTCTCCCTTCCCGCCAAAAGCCTCCCCTGGCCCCTGTAAATAGCACAGAGGACACAATTGAATTTTCCTTTGAAGGCGGCTCTTAAATTTGCCGCAGAGGCAAAAGACAGGCCTTCTCAGCAGCTCAATATACAGGTGCGGATGTGTGAAAACACTCGCATTTGTTTTCCCCAAGCTTCATTCTCACAGATCTTCATTACCTCTTTAGTTTAACACGCCTTCCCTAATGCTCTGCACCTCACCTAACACCTGCTTGTTAATTTCACTGTTTTCCATTAGTCTTTTAGCAAGTGAAGCCAGCCCTCTCCGCTGATACCACTTTTCCTTTTTTTTCCTCTCTGATCGTCTTGCGACCACTGATCACATGTCTGCCATATGCTCTCCAAGATACTGGGTTCTATCCCTTTGTTCCCTTCTCTTGTGCGTCCACCAAGCTCCAATTTCCTTTATTTCGTACAGACAATGCGGCAGGGTGGGGGTGCGACGATACAGCATGACTATTTGAGGGCAACACTTCCCGCTGCCTGGAAAATGTCCCTTGCTCGCTCACTGACACACGCCGATGCTGACGGCAGGGCGGGGTTCTGCCAACATGCCAGCAGCTCTCCCGCTCTGCCCAAGTGTGGGCTGATGCCTTTTCCACCAAGTTCTCCCTCTGTTCCAATACCTACCCCAAGCTGTGTCAGTTTCACTTCCTAAGTATTTTTCTATCTCACGCCAACATCATTTTAATTTTAAGTTACAAATAAAAAGACCTGGTTTTGTTCTGCCTACAACTAGTTGAAAAGCCTCGGACAACTTAGATGCTAACTGTCAAGCTTGTGAGAAGAGAGAATTTGATTAAATAAAATATGCTATTCCTTTCAGCATGGTTCTCTGAGTCAAGAAATAAATGACTCAGATGAACCAGATGGCCTCATTGGCGGTCTTCGCTCGGTAGTACAATAAAGGGAATGCCCACTCAAAATGACTGCGGCTTACTGAGCGCCTACTGGACCCTGGGCATGCCACCAGATATGTATAGTATTTCGTCTGAGTTCCCATAGCAACCCCAAGAGTTAGATATTATTATCAGAGTAGTCCTAAACTTGTTTTATAGGTGAACACTAAGAGTTGGAAAAGTTAAATCGCTCTTCAGAGATGCTAGAGTAGTTGATGTAGCACAGCTTTGGCCTCCGATCGCAGTTCTTACCCGCTCTCCTCCCCTCATCTGTAATTCGCTTGCTCTTGGACATCGTCTGCTGATCTCCAAAGGTCATGCCATCTTGGAACCAAAACCCTGGCATCTACTCTTGGGTTGTTGTTGACTGTGTCTTTAGCCAAACTGTGTCATCTTGTTGAACCTTAGCTTTCTTGTCTGAAGCCAAACCAAACCAAACCAAACCAAACCAAACCAAACCAAACCAAACCAAACCAACATGTATCATCTATGGACTGAATGATGTTTATGTTCCTCTCAGGATGTCTCTTACTTCCTAGATGATGGTGTTAAGGGGTGGGGCCCTTGAGGAGGCGAGAGAGGAACAGATCATGAATGGGATTTGCCCTGTTATCAAAGAAGCCTGTAAGAGACTCCCCCCTCCTTCTACCACACGAGGTTGGATGAAACAGACAGCTGCCTGGGAGTTGGTGGGCCCTCAACAGACACAGCATGTGCCAGTGCCTTCATTTTGGACTTGCTGGCCTACAGAACTGTGAAAAACAAGCTTCTGTTGTTTGGAAGTTGGCCGATCTATATGTGCTGTTACAGTGGCCTGAAGACACTAGAGCACTGCTTCACAGTGGTGAAAACAGAAAGACGTTGGCTAGATGTCCTCGGGCTGCCGAGTCTGTGTCTCTCCATGTGGCTGTTATTTAACCACTACTCACAGGCTAGCCCCAGCCAGGCTCCAAGGCCAATCTTCCTCAGCAGGAAGGGTTTTAAAGACCTACCCTGTAGCTCAGTGCTGAGGGGAATTCAACTTCACTTATGGCTCCTGCTGATCCTCATGGTTCAGTGGTAAGAAATGTGCAGCTCCCCTAAGGGTAGCTTGATAAAATTGTGAAGATAGATCCTGGGACCGTAAAGCCTGGGGTTTACTCTTAACTCTGTCCTATCAAAGATTTGGCATGTTATTTACCTGTCTGTAACCCAGTCTCCCTAACTGTAAGACAACAAAAATAGCTATTTCTGAGGGTTGTTGTATAGGTGCTGTCTCATTTACTTTTTCCTCATTGCTGGGGCAAAATACCTGACACCTAAAATTACAGAAGGAAAAGTTTACTTAGCTCACAGTTAGTGGAGATTTCAGTCCACACTTGGCTGACTCCAAGGCAGAGAAGCACATGGAAGAGCAAAGCCATTCATGGTGACAGAAAATAATGAAGAGCCAAGGGAGGGGCAGGAGCTATGGCTTCCAGCAAGCCTCTCTCCCCTCCTTACATTGCAATGCAGATTACCCACCCTAGAGCAGGGGTAGCATTCACACTACAAACTCTAAAAGCTGCCCCAAGACTACATGAGGTTTTGGGAGGACACCTAGACACAAATCACAACAGGTACAACTCATTAAAAATATAAAGTATGAAATAACAATGCCTGACAATAGTATCTGTTATTTTCATTCGTACCTGAGTTGTGTGCTATCTTGTTATTCATAAATGACATGTACTTGGGAGTCACACTAATTAGGTCCCGGTGTGATTGTCCTGGATCCTCCTCGGGTGGGTTGGTGTGATTGTCCCGGGTCCTCCTTGGGTGGGTTGCTCGGTTTCTCTGCGGCTTCACTGCAATCAAGCCCTTGACATAAGCCCCGCTGTTGTTCTTTCCCTGAGGCAGGGCCTGCAGCCTGCTGAGGCCCCGCAGCACGTTGGCCTCCTCTCCACTCTGATGTCGCTCGCTGTCACCCACCGTCATGTGTTGCGGAGCCTGAATCTCCCCTCTTCTGCACCCCTCCCATGCTCAGGTTTAGGTCTTGTTTGCTAGGTCTGGGTTGGCCCAGCACGTGTTGCAGCAGTTACTGCCTTGCTATAACCTTGGCCAATAACTTTATAAAGCATTAGATATGTAGACTGAACGCGCATGTCTGTGCAGCTCGGATGGGCAAGAGCTAGGATGTTTATCTTTTTAGCGTTATTCAAGTGTGGTTCACATGTCACACAATCCACCTCGATGAAGTATAAAGTTCAGTATTTTTTTGTATGCTTAGGAGCCCTGTGCACCATGACCACAGTGAATTCGAGGACATTTTTATACCCCCCAAATCCCTATTTTTTAGCAGTTGCTCCTCATTTTGCCTAGCTCTGGGTACCCACTAGTCTATTTTCTATCGGCAGATTTTATTTAAAGTGTTTCCTATAAATGGAATCATACACCCTGTAAACATTTGTAACTGACTTCTTTCCTTTGGCATAGTGATTTCAGGGTTCATCCGCACTACAGCACGTATCAGTCTATGCTTCATTCCTTTCCAATGCCTCTCCCCCTCCTCTCCTGCTCCCTGCCGCTCCCCTTCCCCTCCCCTCCCCATTCTCCCTCTGTCTTCCTCTCCTTCTCTTAGTGCTGGGAATGAGGGAGGCTTAGCCTCCGATGGTCCAGCAAGCCAGAGAAAAATTTCATTTTAGCCAAGGAATATTTTCCCCTCAGATTTAACTGATTCTTGTTAGTACCCTCAGGTTTCTGAAAATACAAGTTAAGAATCTTAGCTTCACTGCTTAGGCAGGTGCAGGGACCGGTTTCAATCCCCAGTGCTCCGTGAGATGACCGTTGAGACTGGGCGTGGTGACATGTGCCTGTAATCCCAGCGCGGGGGTGGGGGGGCTGAAGACAGGAGAATCACTATGAGTGTGATCTGTGCACAGAGACCCTGTAGACCCACACTGAGTACATTCAAAGAAAGAAAGAAGACTTTTAGCTTCAAACTTTCCTTGAGGCAAGGGGGCACAGATTTCAAAGGGAGGAAGAATAGAGGGAAATGCCTAAGTTAATTCAAAAAATCATCTTATTCTAGAGTTCAGACCGCTGTGCAGATTCACAGTGTGCGGCACCGAGCATTCCCTTCCCGCTGTAGCACTCCTCATTCCCGGGACTGTGGTGTCTGCCTCTGTCCCTCCACAGGAACAGTAACTCCTGAACATCCCGGCGGTGACAGGGGCCTGCCAGTCAGCGGCTGGGCTCTGCATAAACTCCATTTTGAAGATCATCTGCGTGGTGAGAAACGTGGATTACGCCTTCTATTATACATTTTTTTTCTATCTCTCTTGTTCATTTCCATTGCGCCTCTTCATTTGTGTCAGGCTTTGGTTGAAGGATCCTTTTTTTTTTTCTTTTTCTTTTTAGTAGAACTGGGGATTGAGCTCAGGCCCTTGTGCTTGTGAGGAAAGTGCTTATTCTGCTGAGCTATCTCCTCAACCCCGGTTTAAGGATCCTTTGTGCTCTTAAAAATAATTGAAGATCGCAAAGAACTTTTTATTTGATTAATACCTATGGCTATTAATCACATTGGAAACATTAACAAATAATTAGTAATTCAGGGGACTGGGGAGATAGCTCCGAGGCACAAGTGCCTGCTGGGCAAGTGCAAGGTCGTGAGTTCAAACCCCGGTCCTGAAAAAAAAAAAAAAAATCAAATAATTAGTAATTCATTTAAAAATAATAAACTCAACATGTGTAACATATTTTTGTTAAAATATATTTACTTTTCAAAACAAAAAAATAGCAAGTATGTTAGGTGTTTCGCAAATCTTCACGGCTGACTTCATGGGAGGCAGCTGGATTTTTATGCCAGCTTCTGCGTTTGATCTCTTATGATAGATTGTTCTTAGCAAAATATATGAAGAAAGCCTGGGGTGGCAGAAGTATGAACTTAGAAGCAGAAGCAGGACTGCAGTAGCCTCTCTGGACAGTTGTAGCGACTGCCCCGATCTCAGGGAGCGGTAATTTCTCAGAGGCTACTGTGCAGGAAAATGGGGCCACATGTTTTCTTAGAAGTGATGTCTGCTAAATCTGAGTCAGTTGTTCTTTCAAGCAAAAATGATCTCTCTTTCTCTGATCTTTCATGAAAAAGCAGCTAATTCAGCTTGCAACTCACACGATAACAGATACTTTCCCAGAGACTGCTGTGTTGCTTTGACATGCAGCATGGGATTCCTAGTTGGTCATGCAGAATGTCATAGCAGTGCGATTTAATGAAACTTATGATCTGCAATGCTTCACTGAGGATATCCTCAAGTAAAACTGACTTTCTTCTTCCTCCCTCCCTCTGTCCCTCCCTTCTTCCTTCCTTCTTTCTTTCTTTCTTTCTTTCTTCCTTCCTTCCTTCCTTTTTCTTTCTCTCCCTCCATCCCTCCTTCCTTCTTCCCTCCCTCTGTCCTTCCTTCCTTCCTTCCCTCCCTCCCTTCCTCTGTCTTTCCTTCTTTCTTCCTCTCCCTTCCTTCCTTCCTTCCTTCCTTCCTTCCTTCCTTCCTCCTCTTTGCTTTCCTCCCCTCCTCCTCTCTCTTTCCCTTCTTTTCAGCGTGAGTGCTGCAGTAAGAAGGCGGTGATTTGTGTGGGTGCAGCTTGGTGCCACAGCTTTGACTTGTATTAAAGTGTTGAGTTTGAGCCAGTGTTATTTTGTACCATCAGTGTAAATGCCCCATTGTAACAAAGACAAGTTATGCTGTAGTTATTAGCAGGAGAGGAAAATGGCCTCGCAGGTGCCTTGGAAGGCTAGCCAGGACACTGCACACCATCTTTGGGAAGGTGAAGCCAGGGGAAGTGGAAGGCTCCAGGCAGTAGCGATGTCCTCACTTTCGGGTCTGTGGCCTTCTAGGGTCTTGTGTCCTGGATATGCCTGGACCTGTCCTGGAACCTGCCAGCTCTCCCCTGTCCTATCTTCTGCTGTCTGTGACGCAACATGACGATGTCTTGGGAGCCCTAAGCGCTGAGCTATCTGACTTGCTGTGCCACCGGCTTCTCCAGCAGCTCTAGGAAGGGCGGAAGGTGTTATTTCTCCCTTTCATGCTACAGTGAGAATATAGTCATGAAAACGCTGCTGTAACTCCATAAAATCTTGAAATTGCTGAGTAAGCCCTCTGTAATTAGAAGTAACTAGAAATGTATACCCTTCTCCTTGCGGCTTAACAGCGCATTTCCCTGAAAGGAGCTGCATTTATTACCTTGAAATGTTTTCCTACACACTTTATTTTCCCTGGATGGTAACTGAAGAATCTGAGGAAAGTTCCTGGCTTTCTAAGTCGGCTGTGGGACCAGCCTGGGGACAGTCTTTCCTTGGCAGTGCTAAGGCACGTAAAGGGATCTCGAGGCTTTTAACTGCGGGTCTACTGGGCTCTTTTCCAAACTTCCGAGGGCTTGTTCTCTATACAAACATGGCACTTGGCATCCTGTAGTAAGGGTCTAATCCCTTACTGCATTACCCTAGCTAGGTTAAAACATATATGTGGTAAGCAAAGATACATACCTGTGATAGAGGATACTTAATAGGATCAAGTACATTTAGTGAGTTCTAAGTTAAATGACCCTAGCATAAACTTTTATTTCAATCAAAAATTTTGCTTTGCTCATGTGGATTTTACACACAAATATTATATGTTTCAGAACTATGAAGTTTGGAAGGCTTCTAAGAATTCAAGACTATATGGGTCTTTTTAATTTTAATTCAAAAATTAATCCATTTGTTAGACACTATCAAAGGCCTAGAGGGGCGTTATTATTTTTCCAGATCCATTGAGCAGTGAATAAGATGGACATGGTCTCTGCACTCAGGAAGATGGTCACTGGAAGCAGGAAGAAAAAATCCTGCAAAACAAAAAAGCTCAAGGCTACAAGGAAATAAGCAAGATAATTCGGATAGACTGGCATAAAGAAGAGTGACACGGAGCTGGGATCGTGAATTGCAGGCGGGTTGGCATGGCAGAGAGGGCCTTCCAGGAGGCGGCACTGGGCTAAGATCTGGATGATGAGGAGGGACCAAGGTAAGAACCATGTAGAGGAACATTTGAAATGGAAATAACAGTGCATACAAGGCCCGGATGTGGAGATACACTTGGCATCTTTTGGGAATAAGATGGAGGTGGTATAGAGCTTGAATACGTGAGTAGGAGAAAAAAAGAGGGTAAGATGAGAGTGGATGATTCAGTGCTTTGTAGGAGCCATGCAGTGCCTTCATTTAGGCCACCGGGACAAAACCATAACAGACTAGGGTGGCTTAAGTGACAGTGATGCATTTCTTATAGTTCTGGAGACTCGGAAGTCCAAGATCAAGATGCTAACCACCTCAGTTTCTGGTCCAGGCTTTCTTGAGAGAGAGAGAGAGAGCACCTGCCTGAAGCTCTCTGGCTTTTCTTCTTCTAAGGACACGAGTCTCAACATGAGGACTTTGCCTTCATGACGTAATGACCTCCCAAAGGCCTTATCTCCAAATGGCAAATGGCATCACACTGAAGTTTCTGCATGTGAATTTGGGGGGCACTATCCATGGCGGTCAGCCATGTGCATTTTATGATAAATAGGAGACGAAGCACTTGGAAGCTATATAATAGGGCATGATGTGGCCTAACACATACTTCCAAATGACCACTCTGGATCCTGTGCAGAGGATCAACTGGATCTGGCCAGAATGCACGGGGAGTGCAACAGAGAGGTGGTGGCAGTAGGTTACCTAGATGGTGGGTGGTGGAAACGGAGAGAAGAGTTCAAGAGCTGAAGCCAAAAGGGAGGCATCAGGGATGTATTTGTATCTGTTCTTGAACTACTAGGGCAATGGCAAGGGCAGAAACTGGGATTTTCATCAGCTGGATCTTCATGACCCTGATGGCGGTCATCAGGGGCTTTTTGAAGATGATATCAACATTTCTGTTTTGTATGTTTTATCACGTATGATTTTGTTTCACTGCAAGAGACTGTAACCTGACAAAATACATTGTCAGCAAGCTATCTGATTAATAGATGAATTAATTTATTTTCTAGGTAAAAGGCATTGCAGAGATAAAGCCAGCTAGGAGGGTGGCCCTTGAGTGCTACCAAGAAGCCAGGCACTTAGGTCGGTGAGACAGCTCAGCAGACTAAAAGCTTGCTTAGGTAAGCACTGGGACTGGGGCTAGATCCCCTGCACCACATGCCACACCACCCCTGCCTCTGGGCGTGCTGAGCCAGCCACTAAGTCTGGACATGGTGGCGCACACATATAATTCCAGTGCTGGGGAGGCTGCAAACAGGAGGATCATTATGAGTCTGAGCTGCATAGTCAGACCCTGTACCAAATAAAATACACACACACACACACACACACACACACACACACACACAATTTCCGTTTAGCACAGAACTATCTGAAACTAGACTGGAGGATCTCATTTACACAGAGAAATTTTGGCGGGTTTTTATTACACTTGAACATCTTAATAAATCACTCTAACTATGGAGCTGGATTTTTTGAGGGGCCTGCCTAGAAAGGAGAGGTGAAATGGTAATGACCCAGGACAGACGAGGTGGAACAGATCAAAAAATACTCCAGAGGCTTACAAGTCTGGATTTTCCCAGCAAGAATAGAGTGAGGGAGACGGATGACTCTAAGTGATGCCTTGAGTTTTCAAATAATCTGAAAGAATGGGAGTTCAGCATGGTGTAAGGGAAGGGATTAGGAAGGGATAAAATGAAGAACTTAGTTAGGAACATGATGAGTCTGAAGCATCCTGAGACCTCCCAGTTAAGTTACAGGCAGCTATGGAGCTCATCAGCCATGTTTTGGCTCTAATCTAAGCCAGAGGCATCTGATGTGGGATTCCTGATTCTTCCCACTCAGTCTTTGAGTTAACTGAAGATTCCACAATGCATTGTGTTAATTGAACAGTGAATTTACTGATTATCACTTAGTTATTATTTTCTTTTTTAAATTTGGACTTTAAAAAATACATTGCCAAATTAGAATATGCAAATTAAAAAATCTGTAGACAAGTGAGCCTGTTATTGCTCACAGTAAATGACTTAATCTGTCATTTAGGAAGGACATCTGCAGTGGAACCACGACTATCACTCACAGGTATGGTGACAAATCTATTTAGACAAGTTCATCTTTAATATATGCTGCAGTAAAAAATTTAGAAACGAATTTCTGTTCTTTCTGCTTTCTCTAAAATTTCAAAAGAAAGAGGCTCACCAGTTTTGTGTCCTGAGGGTCCAAAACAGCTTCTTACACATGGAACATATGCATTAAAATCTTACTGAGTCAAGGAACTTAATTAAGGCCAGTCTCAGTAGAAGATACAAAATTGATAAATTTCCAACTGTATTTTCTCTCTAATTGATCTCATGTTCCCACCTGCAAACTGTTGTCCTCAACTCCACTGTCTCTCTGAACCTGAGGCAGGTTTTCCATCTGAACGTTCACCACTGAATTCAGTGTGTCCCTGGTGACACTGACAGTTGCCTGCCTTCTGTTCCCTCAGCTTTACTTTTAAGATGCCTCAGTCTCTTTTTTTTTTTTTTCTTCAGTGAATTGCTGTGCCCACCTAAAAAACTCACCCTCCCTTGCTGCCTTAATTTGGCACGTAGTATAATTTTGGCCAAGATAACAGTGGAGATCTAATGGGAATTCCTGAAGAGGATTTGCTTTCCCTATGTAGACCTTACCCCACGTCCTTCCAGCTTTCTCTTCTCCTGTCTTGAGGGTGGGCGCTCTGCCTAAACCTGTAGCCCGCCTGTCACACAGAAGAGAATGAAAGATGTGGGAAGGACGGCCAAGGAGAAGAGAGAAGTCGCCTGGCATCTTTTATTTTTATGTATTTGGAAGAGGGTCTCACTACACAGCTCAGATTCATAGTGAACCTCCTGTGTGGGAGGTGGACTTACAGGTGTGTGCACACCTGGACTCGGTGGCTGGCTCAGTGTGCCTCAAGGCAAAGCTGGCGTGGCACGTGGTGCCAGGGGTTGAACCCTGGTCCCTTCATCTGCCTAAGCAGGTGTTTAGTCCACTGAGCTATCTTGCTGGTCCTAAACTGAGATTTTAAGTAGTCTTTTCTTATGGTGCAGGGATTCAGCCTAGGACTTTCACACTTTTTTTTTTTTTTTAAATTTTGAGATATGGTCTTGCAAAATCACTGAATTGCCAGGATTGGACTCAAGCTTGCAATCCTCCTGCTCACCTTCTCAGAGTCTGAGATTAAAGGTGTGTACCACCACACCCCACCACACCCAGGGAAGCAGTCCCCTTTCTTCAGGATTTCAGAAAGCCTTCAATGTGTGAATTACACCTCATGAATTGCTGAGAAGGAATGAAACTTAGGATATTTCTAAACATGGGTCACAGCGTGGCTATTATTTTGAGAAATACTAAATAATATCTCACAAAATACCTCCCAATAAAAACTAGTTTTTAAATATATAAAACTGGACTAGGAAATGTGATCAATGCAAAGACGTTCAGTTACCTCAGGGTGACCTCTAAGATCTCTCATGACCTGATCTTCACCTTCCTCCTGAGCCTCATCTTAGCCCTCTCCCTATCACGTCTTACACAAGCAAACCACATCCAGTTTCTGTGACAGCGTACTCCTCCCTGGGGCTCTGCTCAGGTACCGTCCTCTGGAGCACCTATCGTCCTCTGCCTGACTAGACTCAGTTTTCAAATCTTGGCTCAACGCCCTTCTTGAATTCCTTGAGCTAAGTGCCTCTCTTCACTTACTGTGGTAAGCTTCACTTCCCATAGCACAAAAACATGAACAGTCTGTGCATAAGCGTCTTGCATCTTTACCTGGGGGTCATGTTATGGTGGTGGTGGTGATAGTGGTGATGGTGGTAGTGGTGATAGTGGTGATGGTGGTAGTGGTGATAGTGGTGATGGTGGTAGTGGTGATAGTGGTGATGGTGGTAGTGGTGATAGTGGTGATGGTAGATGGTGGTGATAGTGGTGATGGTGGTGGTGGTGATAGTGGTGATGGTAGATGGTGGTGCTAGTGGTGATGGTGATGACAATGGTGGTGGTTGTAGAGGTGGTGGTGATAGGAATAGCTTAGACAGACTGAGGAAGTGGTCTGAAGTGATACAGCTAGTGAGTCAGTGTTTGGGATATGAATAAAGATGGAGGCTACACCTGCATTTCTAGCACCAACATGGCACCTGGTAATGAACCAGGTCTTCGTTACTCTTCTGTTGTTGCTGGGACAAATACCCGACACTCAAAATGAAGGAAGGAAAGGTTTATTACCTCACAGTTACTGGAGGTTTCAGTCCATATACAGCTGACCCAAGGCTGAGTGGAACAGGGCAGAGAGCATCCAGTTCATGGTGGCAGAACAGCAACAAAATGGTGACAGAGGCAGCCAACCAAACCCAGCAGCAGAGCAACAGCTCTAATCTGTCTCTCTGTTTCTCTTTATATTCCTATCAGGCTCTCTGTCTTAGGATATCCGTCCTAGACCACACCCACAGTCCCAGCCCTACTCGGACTGATAATCCCATCAGTACTAAAACACATAATCCCAGTGACTCATGAGTCAAGTCTCAATCTATAGAAGTCCCTGCCCAATGACTACATGAGGCTTTGGGGGGACAACTAGACATAAACCATAACAGACTAGCATCAAGGCTTATTGATCTGAACTCAGTGAGTGTGTCTCCCATATATCCAAGAACTTCTAGCACTCAAGAGGTTCAACATGAGCTGGAAAAGAGAAGCACTGACAGTTAAATCTCATTTCTGGTGATTCTGACTATGATAAGGAAGGCGCTGAAGAGGCAACTGGCTTGTGCTCCAAAGTATGATCATTGTCTCATGGTCTCAGACATAGGTTCCAGGAGTGGATAAGCCCTGTTTTACGTCTGTGTTACTCTTTGCAGAATAAAAAATGAATTTGTATAAGTCTTGTCACCTAGTTATGAAGTATTTAGTAGGTCATTTCATTCAAAGCCCAATGGGAATTACAAGTTGTAAATGGGTGAAGAGCATCCTATTTCAAAAAATTTTCCATATGTGAAGAATATACATGGGTTTGTAAGCAATGTTAAGAACTCAATAAAATTCAGTGAAAACTAGTCTGAACTGACTGTCCTAGGCCTAGAGTTTTTTGAGAGTCATAGAATAAGTTTATGAGGCCTGGCCAGATAGTTTAGTGGATTAAAGCACCTGCTTAGACAGGCACAAGAGGATCACTATGAGGCTGAGCTGTGTGGTGAGACCCTGTACAAAAGAAAAATCCCTGTGTGCTGTGCCACTTCACCCCCAGGGCGCACTGAGACCAGGCATGATGGTGCACCCCTGTAATCCCAGCACTTGGAAGACTGAAAGCAGGAGAACCACTACAAGTCAGTGAGACTCTGTACTACACAACTAACAAAGGATAAGTTTATGATAATTTTTACATATTAGGAATTTTTGATCTTTTTATTGGTACATTTTAGATATACATAGTGGTAAGAGTCATCATAGGGAGGTTATACCTCTACATGATATATCCTGTTTCTTCTTTTTTTCCCCCATTCCCCTTTTCTTCCCCTCTTATTTACAAAAGCTTTGTTTCCTTTTTTTTTTATTTTTTTTTTTATTTAGTACAGGGAATACGGGGTCTTACTACGCAGAGCAGACCCTGTTTTCAGCCTCCCAAGTGCTAGGATTACAGGGGTGCACCACCATGCCCAGTCTCAATCACCATCTCTGCATGCCCCAGGGGTAAGGCCTGCAGGATATGCAGGGGATCAAGCCCCTGCCGCTGGGTCTGACTAAGCAGGTGCTTTAATCCACTGAGTTAGGAGCTGGGGAGACAGTTGAGTAGAATAAACGCTTGCCTGACAAGTGCAAGGGCCTGAGTTTAATCCCTGGTTCCACCAATAAATAAATAAATAAATAAATAAATAAATAAATAAATAAATAAAAATAAACAATACAGTGAACTATTTGGCCAGCTCTTCCTACTCCTCCTCCTTTTAATTTCATTATTTTTCTAGATGTCTTATGAATATCTTAATTATTTTCCAGTGACTCTAAATTGGTATTTTATTATTTTAATTTCACTTTTTTTTTTTTTTTAAGTATTTAAGTTTGAATCCAGGCCCTGCACAAGCTGAACAAGTGCTCTGGCATTGAGCTACATCCTTAGCCCTAAACTGGTATGTTTTAAAATAAAAAAAGTTCATATATTTTATTTTGTTAAAGTTCAAGAGTATCAAAAGTCACTATGACATGATTATTGTTTGAATATTTATTTATTTGTTTATCGGTACAGGGTTTCACTATGCAGCTCAGACTCCCAGTGATCCTCCTGTCTCAGCCTCCCCAGCACTAGGATTACAGGTTTGTGTTACCATGCCCAGTTTTGGGACTGGCACGACAACGCTGAGGTTCTAGGGTTGGCATGGCATGCAGTACTGGAGATCGAACCTGGGTCCTTGAGCTTGCCAGGCGAGTGCTTAGACCACTGACCTATCTCCTACACCAGCCATAGTTATTTGAAACATGAATAAGGTATATTCAAGGTTATGATCTCTATAAGCCTAATATTTACTTCTTAATAAGATTTTCAGATGATAGGAAACAGAAAATTAATTTATAAATGATGCAAATGGCTGGTAACTATCACAATATATGTTTTGTGTTTAAAAAAGGTCTGTTTTGTTTTAGACCAAGTTAGCCACTGTTTAGAATAAAAACCTTCATTACTTTCTCTTCCAAATTAAACTATAATGGGAATGTTTGCAAATGCCTTAGGTGGTTTTTTTCCTGCTTAATATGGATTACATTCCTTTGGATAAATTATTGAATTTCCTTATGTCAGAATTTTTCATTTTGAAGGGAAACATTTGCTATTCCTGGTTTCTTTTAGTTCCTCCTATTCATTATAAATTACAGCCTGGGACTGTCCAGGGTTCTCACTCTGATCACACTCTTTCTTCACATTTGTGTTTTCATGAACATGTGTCCATAGATCTGGGAAAGGGTTCTGGGCCTTACAGAAGTCAGTGAGTCCAGTTCTCTATTTGTCATTTTAGTTACAGTAGGAGCTAAATGCTAGCGCTAATGTGTTCTTAAAATTTTATTTATTTATTTATTTAGTATTTTAGGGAAGGGTCTACAGGGTGTTCAGGGTCTCACTGCTAGATCGACTCATGGTGATCCACTTGTTTATAGCCTCCCAAGAGCTGGGATTACAGGTACGGGTCACCACACCCAGTCTCAACTGCCCTCTCAGCTTGCCCAGGGGGTGGGGTTGACATGGTAGACCCACGGATTGAACACCTGGCCCCTACTACTGCTTGCAGGTTCTTTAATCAGCTGAACTATTTGGCCGGCCCCGCTAATGCTAATGTTTGAAGAAAATATTTAGAAAACCACCTGCAGCAGTATGACTTTTTTTTTTTTTTTTTTTTTTTTTTTTTTTTTTTTTTTTTTTTTTTTTTTTTTTGCAGGACCGGCGTTTGAACTCATGACCTTGAAGGTGGGCACTTGTGCCATGGAGCTATCTCCCCAGCCCCAGTATGACTTCTTTATTCTCATGTAAGGCATGCACCAGTAGACTAGGGAAGCTCTCCACTTATCAGGAGAAATAAAAAATGTTCTGATTTTTCTTCAGCCTAGAGCTATACAACTTTGAATCTTAAATTTGATCAATAATTGCAGATGGATTACATTAAATCCATCAACTCACAATAACGGTTTTCTTGTTGCCATTCAGTAGTCAACAGGAGAAGCTAAGAGAACATTACTTATAAAGCTGGGGTTAGGGGTACAAGTTAAGGCTTCCCTTTTGCTGATCCCCAGATTAATTAGGTCCTGAGCATCTGAACTGAAGGCAATTTTCGGGGCAGTTTCAATGTTTTGTCAGTAATCAGGGGCCTTGTTTCTTCTGTGTTTTCCCTATCTTGTTGGGAAACACCTCTGTGGTGAACCAGTTCTGTTTCCTGTTTAAACTGTGTGAGTGACTCAGTCAATCCAACATCTACCTCTTGGTCCTATTGGCAAATAGAGAGCTGTAAATAATTCCAGGTGTTAGCGGAAGCATTCTTCATCTTCTACCCACATCTGGATGATTTTATTGGTAACCTTGGTTGAAGGAGAGAAGCAACTCTGTGAAGCACTT
This sequence comes from Myocastor coypus, assembly GCA_004027025.1. Taxonomy (NCBI): domain Eukaryota; kingdom Metazoa; phylum Chordata; class Mammalia; order Rodentia; family Myocastoridae; genus Myocastor; species Myocastor coypus. Next base: position 19,265 of record PVJA010012109.1, read on the forward strand.
TTTGCTCGTGATCGTGTGGAGCTGACGTGGAACCTTAGAAGTGCAGAAGCATGGCTTGGCTTTTGCCTCTCTCTACCCCTGCCTGCCTCTAGAACAGAGAAGAAGAAAGCTAAGGATTCACTGTCCTAGCCTTCCCCGAAGCTAGGTGGCTTCTGGATGGCTAGATTGCTGCGGGATGGTTTCCAGTTGAGTTGTGGCCAATAGGCTTAAGCTGAATTCTGCTGAAGATGGCTGGGAAAATGCTTTTAAATTTCAGATCAAGGGGCTGGAGAGATAGTTCAGAGGTGTAATCACCTACCTGGTAAGCACAAGGACCCCAGTTCTATCCCTGGTGCTCGGGAAATTGAGACTGGAGGATTTCTGCGAGTTTGTCCCACCAAAGAAAAAAATAAATAAGTAAATAAATAGATAAATAGATAAATAAGTTTCAGATCAAAGGGACATGGTGCTGCTGGAAGTATTCCTTCTGCCCCTTCTAGTCTTGAACATGATTACAATGTCTAGATCTAGGGGCTGGGGAGATAACTCAGTAGAGTAAGTGCTTGCCTAAGTTCAATCCTCGGTTCCACAAAACAAAACAAAACAAAAAAAAAAAAAGAAAAGAAAGAAAGAAAAATCCCAATTTCTAGATCCATAACAGTCATCTTGCAACTTTGAGGGAAATAACCAATTTAAAAATGATTCAGCAGAAGTATAGAGGAAGGCTTGGTTAATATTGTATCACGGAGTACACACATTATGTAGGACTGCTTCCCCTTACATGTAAGGCATCAAGCATTAATCTTTCTTTCTTTCTTTCTTTCTTTCTTTCTTTCTTTCTTTCTTTCTTTCTTTCTTTCTTTCTTCTTTCTTGTATTTAGCATAGGGTCTACAGGGTCTCACTATACAGGACTCGTAGTGATCCTCCTGCTTTCAGACTCACCATGCCCAACCTCAGTCCCCATCTCAATCCCCATCTCAGAGCACCCAGGTGGCAGGGCTAGCACAGCACCCCAGGGATCGAACCCTGGTCCCTGCATCTGCCTAAGCAGGTGCTTTAATCCACTTAGCTATCTGGCCAACCTGTTAGCAGGTTCTTTAATACGCAGCTACACTGATACTCCTCCCATAGAAGAAGGTAGTCCTATTCATCTGCTCTTGAATATAGCCCAGCTTTAGGGACTTGCTTCAAAATTAGAACGCAATAGAAAGAGTAGTGTCGGGCTCCCCAGCCAGGACACAAGGTTTTACTGTTTCAGCCTTGTTCTTTTCTCTGACATAAGCCTCGAGCTAGCATGCTACAGGTTATATGGAAGCTGCCACATTGGTAACAATAGTGGGAGACCACGCCGAGGTAGAGACGGCCCAGGAGCCCCCGCCGTACCGGCCTCCAGCTCTCTGCACCTTCCTCACCAGAAGCACCATGCATGTGAGTGTGTCGCGTTACAGACCACTCCATCCCCTTGCGGATGGCAAGTGCCACCAACCAGCTGCCCCAATGAAGCTATTACAAAATCGATCTGAACAAGATTGCAGGTTTGTGAGAAAAAATAAACGTGATTTCAAGCTGCTCAGTTTCAGGGTGGTTTGTTATATGGCAATAGAAGCCCTGAAAAAGATATGTATTTGCCCCTGTTGGTTGCATGCTTTGTTACTTGCAGCCCAAAGCACCCGTATCCAGAGCACTTGGCAGAGAAAATTAAAAGATATTTCTGGACCCTTTAGAAATGTTATAGGTGCAGAGTAACTATTCTGTACTTGTAGGCTGATTGTGTTAATCAAGTTCACAATAGTACTGCCATCACAGTTTCCCACTAAAGTTGATGCTTATTTAGTCACGTAAAGGAGTCAGATTTATTCAGAATAGGACCCAGCTAGTGGAGACGTAGATGAGGCACTGAAATTCTGCGTGCCTTATTACCCTTCTCGTTTGTTATTTTGCTAACAACAAGGATGCTATCTGGAGCTATCACCAGTGAGGCTTGTGACATCGCTGCTTCATGAAACCCTCTTCAGTATGTGAGGCTGTTTATTTAATGAAATACTCTGAGCACTTGACAGCTTAGTTCTTTCATTGACATTTACAGCTTTTTAAATAGATGAATATTTAATATCATGTTTGATAGGCCACATCCTTTGAAGCAAAATAGTTGGTAACTATTTTGTAGCAGAGCTGATGGTCACTCATTATTATTGCTGAAATTTATTTAAAGGATTTAATATATGGTTTGAGTCATAAATTTATTTACAAACCTAGTGTTTTTGAAATGCAGCAAGGTTGTTCTAGATTACTATTAATATCCTATCCTTACATGGAAACTACAATGTAAATTAGAAATCTCTTATTCCAAAGTAACACAACACTGTTTCTAGTGATAGAAATTCCTCGGGAGCTTTGCAACAGTTCCTTCTCTCTTGGCACTTGGAAATTTGAAACCTGAAGGAACCGAATTGTAACTCCTGGGCCTTTGTTGCACAAAAGCAAGCTGCATTTTTGAGTGTCTATTTACTCAATGTCCACATCCTTAAAGAGTTGGCAAAGTTACAGTAGGGGGAGCCGTGCAAGGGCTGGTGAGATGGGGTGGGATGGATGTGGAGGCTGGGCTAGGATGCGGATGTCCTTGTATGGAGAAGTTTCGTAAGTAATATTATATACCAAAGCAGCCTCTGGGGTTTGAAAATAACTAGGCAGGGAGTGTCGGCCTTCCCGGGATCTGACTCCACAGCTGAGTAACCTTAAGGGTCAGGCCCATATTCCTGGGTGGGCTGGGAATCCATGTAAGTGTACTAATTTCTAATAGCAACCATGTATTAGAGCTTACAGAGCCTGGGAATGTTTTCTCGTCTCAGGGTAGCAAGGTGCTGCTCTCAAAGGTTGGGTCCACATCTCACTGAAAAGTCAAAACAGGGCAGATGTCACTTGCCGAGCTCCAAATGATGTTACCTTCAGCGTGATTTTCCTTAAATGAACAGGAAATAGCAAAACAACTGCTTTTTGCCAACAGCTCTAAAACAAACTAAGACAAGCACTAATTTCCCACCCTGTCCTTCTCTGCAACCAGTTTTTTAGGGAACTGATTTATGGATGGATGAGACAGTGCCTTGTATTCATGCTTTTTGAGACTTTTACTGTGGGATGGTGGAAGTGGAGAGAAAGTTTAACAAGGTTCTGAAAACAGCTAATACAGACAAGCTCTGTGTATGCTGACCCTGAGTCCTGAGAGCCCTAATTCATCAAGTGTCACTTGAGATCCTCACATCATGAGGGAAAGGCAGATTAGTTTTCTTCTTCGGCTGTTGTACGCTCCAGATGTTACTTCTGAGTATACTTTATGTTCAAACCCTTAGCTTCAACCGCAGGCTTGCCAGCTAATGGCCTTTCCAGGAGTTTCTCAGATCCCTGCATTTCTGGACCTCTTCCTCCCTTGCTATCAGCAGACGGAGCCTATCAATCCTTGAAGGTTGCTGCCTCTTCCTGAAGCCCCGCACACAACCAGAAACCAGAAGCCCTCCACCCTGTTGCTCCATTGCTTGGAAGCCTGATCTACTGAAGCTGTGCTAGCTCCTGGAAGACACCTGAATTCCTACATTGAGGGAGGCAGCGTTTCTTAAAGCAGAGGAACCACCTGGGATACTTGTCAAACCAAAGATCCTCAGAGAATCAGTCTCAAGGCTGGGGGCGGGGGAACTGTCGAGGTGGCAAGCTCGGTGCAGGCCACTGCTGCCTCTGTCTCAAGGTCAAGGTGTAGAAAGCCGGTGAACTTCCTCCCTCTCCACATCAAGGTTAGGGTTTCTTCTTTGGGGTTTGAGTTCCTTTCCTTTCCACTCTCACAGCGCAGAAACCCTTGAGCAGCTCTGCCACTCCAACTGGGAGGACAGTACCTGACCCTTCAACTTGTAGCAGTCTCAGCAAATCCAGTTATGCGCTGGACCATTCATCCTTGGTCCGGCCAGCTTGGTACCCGCCACCCCTTGAGGTGATGCTTGCTCAAGTTACCGGAGCCTATTTGCCTAGTGCTGTCTGGCTGGCCTGTCCCCGTCCTTCACCACGTACCTGTCCACATTCCCTCCACCATCCCGGTTTCTGCTCTGTGGATCCCCCCTACCTAGCTATGTGCAAAGTCTCCTGGGGGTGCTCTTCTCCCTTAGTACCCCCAAGTTGCATGATTCAACCAGAATCACAGACCTGAGGGTGGTTGGTGGGGAACAGAGTTAGGAAGGCGATGGCAACAGTTTTTCTCTAGAGGAGCCAATAGCAAGTATCTCTGTGGGCCATACATCCTGCCATAACTACGCACATCTGCCATTACAGCCAGTACATGAGCAACTGCGCATGATTCAATAAAACTTTACTTATGGACAAAAATGTGGATGTCATATACTATTTTATATCACTAAATAGTTTTTTTTTTTTTTTTTGAAAAGAATCACAACCATTGAAAAATGCAAAAAATACAGTACTCAGAAGGTTGAGGTAGGAGGATTGCTTCAAGTTCAAGGCCAGTCTGTGTTACACAGTGAGTTCAAAGCCAGCCTGAACCACACAGCGAGCTGCTGTCTCAACTAATACATACATACACACATACATATATACATACATACAAAAAATCACTTTCTTAGCTTTGGCCCACACAAAGACAGTACAGACTGAATTTGTCTTGTTAGTTGAGGTTCGTGGCTGCAGTCTGCACCAGTGCTTCTCAAATGGCAATGAGCACGCGCCTCTAACGGTCCTGTTGAGATGTACAGTGTGACTCAGGGCATCCAGGGGGAGGCCAGGATGCTGCATTTTGCACATATTCCCAACAAAGCAAATGCTCCCGCCAGGGTACCTACAAAACAGTCATTACAACAGCTGTGTGGAGACGCTTCCCCTGCATGCAAGAAAATAATTAAAAGTAGGTTAATGACGTAAGATGCTGCTGGGACTATAATTCCTGTATGGCAGCCAAGGCAGTGAAGGGAGCAGATTTTCAAGCCAAGCACACTCCTACTTACCACATATGAGAATCTGGATACATTTCCTAACCTTTCTCAGTTTCTGTTTATTCAACTGTAAAACAAGGTAGTAATCTCTGCCTCAGATGGAGGCTGTGGGCTTTAGTGCAATAATGCATGTAAAACCCCCAGCACCCCAACAAGCACTTAATTTTAGCTCTTTTTGTTTTTAAATTAAAAAGCAAGGCATGAACCTGTGTATAACCAACTCATAAGAACTTTAATTTCTGGCGCCTCGGGGGATTTCCTGCTTCCCTTTAGATCCCATTTGCCAGGGTGGTGCCTGTGCATTCATTCAAGAAATATTTGCTGAGCTCCTGCTTCTGCCAGGCAATGTGCTTTGCCAGGTCTGCCAAGAGGAGTGAGATGTAAGCTCGCTCACGGAGACTGGGGGTGTGGAGACAGAAGCCAGTCTCAGCACAGAAACAGTGCAGTGTGGGAGAGAGAACAGGCAGAAGGGAGGGAGAGACGGGGAGAGAGAGAGAGAGAGAGAGAGAATGTTACTGTGAAGCAAGGCCACAAGGCTGCCACACAGGTGGTGACTGATCTGGCCTCCCAAAGGGGACTCTGGGTGGGCCTCCTGGAGGAAAGAGAGCAAGATTTTCACAGGCAGTTGAGAATGTAGGGGCAGGCCAGAGAATTTCAGAGTATGTGGTTGTGACCAGGGAAAAGAACAGACGTAGACATTTATGTTAGAAATTTGCACTGGCCAGCTATCAACTGTGGGTGAGCTGTTTGCCCTCTTTTGGAAACATCCCGACGGTGGTTATGTTTCACGCCAGCTGTGACACTGAGAAACGATGGAACTAGAAAATCCTCAACTATTTTTGCTGTTTTCACCTTTACAAGGAGTTTCTCAAGAAACTATTCAGCCGAGTGATTGCTCGCTAATGTCTGCTGAGGGGGAGATTTGCACAGGGTGTCCGGCTACTGCAGCTCCTAGATGCAGTTGGGCACCTGCTGTTGGAGAGTTTAGCCTCTAACTCAGGAAAGGGGCACACAAATCACCACACCAGTAGGGGTGGAGAAGGGTGGCAAAAATAGTCTTGTAGAAGTCCATTATAGGGAGGAGATAAAGACGATAAGGAATCTGGATTTGGGGATGGGAGCTCCAGCAGGGCTTTGTAGAAGACGCAATGTCTGAGCCGGCCTTGGAGATGGACGTTTCTTTCTCTGAGCGCTGCCTTCAGGGGAGATTTTGAAGGTATGGATGATGCATCTAGCTGTGTAAGTAAGTAACTTCAGCCATTGGCAGGGATGCTGACCATAGGGTGCTATCTGAAAGCTTCCTGGTCGTCTCTCTTCTGCCTCTCCGTCTTGATTTTCTGAGGCCCTTGCTCCAGAGCTGGGGTTTTAGAGTAGATGGTGTGCGTCAGGTGTGGTAGGCTTTGAAGTAGGGGGTGGGGATGAGGGGCCATACCTTCTAGGCTGGTCATGCGTGCTGACTCATGGTGTCCTCCAGGCTATAACACTGACTCTTGCTCTCCTCTCTGTTGAGCCATCCTTACTCAACGATGTGCTATGGGCTTTTCTGTCTTTTTTTTTGTCTTTTTGAGACAGGGTCTCGCTATGCAGTTGAGGCTGGTCCTGCACTCACTTTTGTAGCCCAGGCTGGTCTCGAACTCGCACCAATCCTCCTGCCTCAGCCTCCCAAGTGCTGGGATTACAGGCGTGAGCCACCACGCCCGGCTTTTTCTGTCTTAATACTCTCCTAATCCAGCAGTTCTCAACCTGTGGGTTAAGACCCTGGCGGAGGTTGAATGACCAAAACACAGGGGTCACCTAAAGCCATTCTGATTCATAACTGTAGCAAAATTAGAGTTTTGAAGTAGCTACCAAAATTATTTTTTGGTTTGGGGTCACTGCAACATGAGGAACTGTATTGCGGGGTCACAGCATTAGAAAGGTTGAGAACCACTGTCCTAATCCATGCATAACTGTTTTGAAGTGGTTTTCTCCATCCCATGAATCCCAAGCTGAGAGCAAGCTATGTCTGGGGCTCTGGTGATCTCAGAGGGCTGCGGCAGAGTTGTTTGGCTCCAGTGGAGATTTGCGTGGGAGCAGAGCTGACAGAACAGTGTGCAGTTGGCACCAGGGGGCTATTCCTAGACCAACCTGAGGACTCACTTTGGGCTCAGTGAGACTGCTGTTTAGACCAAAGCCCAAGGAGCTGTTTTTGTTTGTTTTTACAAGGAATTCTCTGAGACAAAGACCCACAAACAACGCTGCTTCAGGGCTCAGGTGAAGAAATCCTACTCAGAGCTAACTGTGACAATGGGTGATTTCCAGAGCCTGTGTTTGCCAAATTCTGACTACTTTACCTGAATTGACTCTCTCCATTCACAGCGTGTGGGAAAGGACTATTTTCCCCATGGCAGTTTGCTACCTAGATGTTTGCAGTTTGGGGAATCTCTTTCCTGGGGCGGGAAAGCAGATTCTCACAGAATGGTAACATAAGGGGCCACGTTGCTGATGAGGCTGGTAGACAAGAACATGAGAAACCTGCTCTGGGCGGATGAGGGACAACCTGAATGCGCAGAAGGGCAGGAGAACACATTTCCGAGGTCCTTCCTTCTATGTGGGAAGAACACACTGATAAAATATGAATCATTTGTTGTTGGAAAGTCTGGAGACATCTGAGTTACACTGGTAACACACAAACATACATATGTGCAAAACTGGTAAGAGAGCCAGGGTTGAGAAATCCGTGCTCCCCAACCCCATCCCAAACTGTGGCATGCACGGCTCGCTGCAGACAGGTGCCATAGTTATTATGAATATCTGTCAGCAAACTGGTGATCCTTCTTTAGAGTTTCTGAGTTACTCTGTTCAGCTCCTCCAAATCTGTGCTGGGACTTGTCCTTTTTAAATTTATGTATGTATGTATGTATGTATGTATGTATGTATGTATGTTATGGACAGCTCAGCCTGCCCTGTAGGTGGGGCAGGCGCAGAAGGTGGTCCTGGGGATCAAACCGCGGTCCCTGAGGTTGCTTAAGCTGTCACTTTAGACTGCTGAGCTATTTTGCCCGCCTGGGACTTTTGTCTTTTTTTGTTGCTTTTGTGTTTTCAGTGATTAGGACTGAATGCAGCACACAGCAGGGTCTCACTATTAATGAATGGATGTAGCAGACAGCAAGCATCTCTCTGTCCCTGCCCCACCACTGTTCTTTCTGCTGAGTCTGTCGCAAGTCCCAGGCTCGCAGGCAATGCGTCCACTTGGTGTGGGTCAGTGGGCGGCTCTCTGGAGCTCAGGTTAGCGGGCGGGTGTGGAGTCGTGCAAACACAGAGGCCGCTGGCTTAGCGCTTCGTCCTGGAGGCTCTCAGGGACTCTCAGCAGAATACCACAAATCTCATCTTCCTTAGAGCAGGCTATTTTTTTCTCATCATGAAAATAACACATGATTGTTAAGTAAAGATTGGAAATGCTAGAAACATAAGAAGATAGAAAAATAACCCACACTCTCTTTCCCAAGAAACAAGTCCATCATTGTCCTTTCCCCTAAATTATCAAACAGTCTGGAAACCTGCCCCGCTGCTGCCCACTGACCTCGTCGCTGGGCTGGACAGGGGTCGTTCTGAACTGTAGGTCTTCAGCCTCTCCCCGGGCTGCCCGTTGCTGCTACCGCCCACACCCACAGCGCTGTGCAGGCGAGGGCTGGCCACGCTGTCTCTGTCGCTTCCTTTCCTTCCCAGCCCCTGTCCCACCGAAGGTGCCAAATAGAATTTCCTTCACTTCTTCCCCCGAGCAGCACCTTCTCAAGTTCACCCACTTGGGGTTTTCTCCCCGTTTCCCGGTTTGAGTCTGTCTCTGGTTTTAGACTCTGTTTCCTGGTCTGTGTTATCTATCTTCCCGTTGTCTTTCTCTCTGCCTCAGCGTGTAGATACTGCTTGCCCTAGAAAACCTTCTCTGCCTGCCCTGCTCCCCGCCAAATCTGAGTTTGGCCGTCCTCCTGGGCACTTTGGAAGCCCACAGTTTCTCTTCCATCCTGTAACTCATCCTACCGCGTTGGTGATTCTTTGACACTGCTTCTCGCTCCTCAGCCGAGTCTGGGTCACGTCACGCAGCTCAGTCAATATTTGGCAAAGTAGCGCCGGGCGTGGTGGCGCACGCCTGTAATCTCAGCACTCGGGAGGCTGAGGCAGGAGGATCGGTGCGAGTTCGAGACCAGCCTGGGCTACAAAAGTGAGCTCAGGACCAGCCTCAACTGCATAGCGAGACCCTGTCTCAAAAAGACAAAAAAAAAAAAAAAAAAAAATTGGCAAAGTCAATTAGATCGAATCACTATGTACATTTTACATTTCCTCTTACATTTTGCCTTAATCAGGTTGTATTTTCCACTTTATGGAGACATAATTAATCATGTATAGCTTATAAGTTACAGAACATAGATAAAAATTTAATTTTGCTTAAGCTTTTCTTAGTATATGAAGCATTTTCAACTTTGCCTCTTCTTTATAGACTTATTTTAGATGACTGCATAGTAGTATTCAATCATGGCATGTACTCTAGTTATCATTCATTTTCTGGACAATTGGAAATTTTTGATGGTTTTGTTTCTTCCAGTTTATTAATCTGGGATTAATGTCTCTGGGTGTTTCTGCTTAAAATATTCCAAGTAAAATTTCGCGGCACTCAACACATTCATAATCCCAAGGTGCCTGACTGCCTTCCTAAAGTGTGATTTATCTGTTGTCCCCAGCAGCCTATATGAGCATTCCTTTTACTCACCTTCACCAAGGACGCTTCAGTCTCAGCCACCAAAACCCTTCAAAGAGCAGTTCTCCCAAGGTGGTAGCACTGGGCACCCAAGGCCAAAATTTGTCCCTGTCCTGGCTCCCTTCTGTGGGCAATGCCTCAGTCCACCAAGAGCACATTTCCCTTGTTCTAACCTCAAAAGACTTTTTGACCTTGCACAGCGAGTTGGATCAGCCTGAGCATGTTTCCTCTTCTCAGATGAGAAATCACAGTAAGGCTGCCATGCCGATTCTATTTTACATCCTTTATTTAATTTTATTTATTTATTTATTTATTTATTTATTTATGGTCTTTTTGAGACAGGGTCTCGCTATGCAGTTGAGGCTGGCCTTGAGCTCACTTTTGTAGCCCAGGCTGGTCTCGAACTTACACCGATCCTCCTGCCTCAGCCTCCCAAGTGCTGGGATTACAGGCGTGCACCACCATGCCCGGCTACATCCTTTAAGTGACCAGGACCACCTCCCCTCCCATTTCCCACCCTGGATCCGCCCCGGTAGGCAGGCACAGCCGCCTCGGATGCGGTCTCACTCACACGGTCTTCTTCCTGGCTCGCTGGTGACTTTGATTCTCCCTGGGTTTCACAGTTTGTCCCTTCTGCTCCTCCCTCCTTCTCACCCTTCTTCACTTCTTCCCATTTTCCCCATCCTCCCTCTTTCTGCTCATCTGTTTGTCCAGTGGTATGAGACAGCACCTCTCAGCCCAGTCACAAGTGCTAGCAGGTGTGGACATAAGGCAGTTCCTGCCTCCAGGACCTGTCCCTTCCAGCGGGGGATGCAGGTGGAGCAAGCTCACCCACAAGTGACAGTGCCACACATGGAGAAGTAGGTGCAGTCAGAGAGAGAGACAGACACTGGGAAAGATCTATCCCCTCATACCCGGTCTTCTTTCACCGCTGTCTTAGTTACTTTTCTCTCGTTGCTGGGACAAATACCCGACACTCAAAATGAAGGAAGGAAAGGCTTATTTAGCTCACAGTTACTGGAGGTTTCAGTCCATATTCAGCCAGCTCCAAGGCTGAGAGGTACAGGGCAAACAGCATCCAATTCATGGTGGCGGACAGCAACAATCATGACAGAGGCAGCTGACCAAACGGGAACAGAGAGCAACAGCCCAAGTCTCTCTGTCTCTCTCTCTTTTTCTTTTTTTTTTTTGTCTTTTTGAGACAGGGTCTCACTATGCAGTTGAGGCTGGCCTTGACCTCACTTTTGTAGCCCAGGCTGGTCTCAAACTCGCACCAATCCTCCTGCCTCAGCCTCTCCCGAGTGCTGGGACTACAGGCATGTGCCACCACGCCTGGCTATGTCTCTCTTTATATTACATTCAGCCTTTCCACCTCAGCCTCTGCCTTAGGCTACACCCATAATCCCAGAAGTACTCAGATCCATAATCCCATCAGTACTAAAACCCATAATCCCAGGCAGGGATCATGGATCAGGTCTCAAACTCTCGAAGTTCCCACCCCCTGACTCATGAGGCTTTGGGGGGACAACTAGACATAAACCATAATAACTCCTCACTGTGCTTTTTCCTCACGGTGCTTAGCAATGTCTGATATATGTGTGCTGTTTCCTGGTCTCTTGGCCCAGCTTAAAGAAGTTCCCAGGGACAGGGCTGTGTTGGGCCCACTGGGGGCTCCACAGCAGCACTGCTTCAGAGACTCTGGCTGACTGCCTGCAGGGTGCAAGGCCCCAGAGGGTCCATGGGACTGTGCTGGAGAGGAGAAGGTGCCTGTTCTGAAGGGAGGCTGCTCCAGGGCCCAGCTAGAGGAAACAGCATGGCCGCAGAGCAGAGACAGGCATGTGGCAGAAAGGAGCTCAGGGTGGACACAGACAGGCAGGCACCAGGTGAGGGTGTCCTGGCCTCATAGGCCCTCGAAAGGGTTCGGATTATGTCAAAGGGAAACAGGAAACTGCTGCAGCTGTTCTCTGACAGAACACAGGGCATGCCGGCAGTGGCCGGGCATGCAAAAGTGTTCACATAGGGGGCAGTGGGGTGCGGTGGGGGATCCGTACGGTGAGCGCTTACACTGGCTTTGTTCTTACGCTATGACCTCTGTTCTCCTGTGGACTGTGAAGACCATACTTCTCCCAAGCCTATAGTCCTAGAGCCCTGGCACTGACTGATCCACAGCAAGCGAGAAATTCCACTTTCCTTCAGACAGTGCCACAAGTCTTCGTATTCGGCCTTTTCTGAATGACCCAGACAAATCTTCAATCCTGAAGCTGGGTCTAAACGTTGCTGTTTTGAGGACCACAGTGGGTTCAACGCAGACTTGATCGTTCCGGAGATATCTTGCATGATATGTACTTTTAACTTCAAAAGCAGAGACACGGCTTCCCTTTGAACCCGGTCTCTGGCCTGATAGCTTCTTCTAACCTGATTTACTTTTCATAGCTCTACTAGGGGTTCCAGGCAAAGTCGTACTTTAAAGACAGCCTGTCACTGTAGAGGACTGTCACGAAGGAGACAGCCAGAGACCTGGGCTGCTGGAAAGGCCCGCTGCCCTCAGTCTTTTTGCTGGGACTTTCTCGGGGGGGGGGGGGATCCCTTGGCCTCTGGCCCTCCCTGGGTTGTGGCCTTTTCCTCTGCAGTCCCACAGCTCTCTCATCCCACGAATGCCTCTTCCTGGCATGCATCCTTCAGGTGCGCAGAGCCCCCTCCCTGTCCAT